>JABASD010000349.1:0-85225 GCA_019776165.1 Pogonognathellus flavescens
ACTAAGAGATTATTTTCTATCCATTTACCTCAAACCTAAGCTTACAAAACTTTACTCAAGTTAATTATAGTGGATTAATTAATAAGAATACCTATTTGAACAATAACTTCAGTTGAGAAGGAATAATTATTTGAATACGAGATTTTCAAAATTCTATAATGCAAACAGCTTTCATGGAAATTTATCTTAAACATACATTTGGATCACAGAACATTTGCTCTTAAATCTGTATTCTATAATTATAAAAACTTTTACAGATCTTTCTGACCATGTAATCCATTGTCTAACAATAAGTCAGAAGCAATGACACAATGTGTGAAATGCACTTAACCACAGTTGTTGTAAAATTCCAGAAATCAATAATCAATAATATTAATGATTTTTATATTTTGGAAAATATCGATTCTCGTCTTATTTCTTGAGACCTTGATGTACTGTAAGTATTACCCTATTCAATTATAATCCTAGTATATTTGCATTAGCATCGCATTTTTAAGTGACAAAGAAGTAAATAGTTTGGCATTAACATGTCCTTGCATTCCAAGTGCAGAAATATAACGGGTTAAAAATTTTATTCTGTTCCATTTTGCATTTTTATTGGTGCAGTTTTTATTTGAGAGCTCAAACAGTTCCACATAAAAGTGTTGCAGCTGTATTTGCATAATGGTCAAAGTACTTCAGAAATATTTTCTATGTGGTATAATTGAAAAATGGAAGTGGGAGAGTAGGTCTGTGTCCATTGACAGTCACATTACTACACGCTTTGTGAGTGAATTAGTTAGATAAATAGTTTACTCGAACAAAAATGTTGGTCTTCCACGATGCAATGCAATCAATATAAGCCGTATATTTGCAAAAATGCAAACGTTTCTTCATTGTTAACATAACATCATTCAGATTCTCAAGTCAGCTTTCATCGCATCGTCGGTGTCCACGTAAAGCCAGTACAACTTTCTGCTATTTATAAAAGCATGCACCATTATAGCATCAAAAGACGATAAATTGAATTCGTATGCATAAAAGTTTGTCTATTTGTGAGTTGTTAGCATAATTGTCTTGTAGTACGAGGTTTTTTGTTGATTGCTTGTTGTGGGCAGAAGAACTCATGGTGATACCTGCAAGGTTGTTTACATACCGCAGGTGAGGCATGGCATCAGCATATACTCAGGGAACGGTGACCCAAATCCGTCATTGTCATTCCGCTGCTCCAATCCAATGGAGTGCCGGTCCTATGCTGGAACCGGTAGCTCTCTTCTACTAGCTCTGTAAAAAACTGCTCCTGTCCATCATTGCATTTATTTTCCCCGTGTTGATTTTTTCTTTTTGATTTTTTTTCTTCTTCTTTTTGTTCGTCTGCAGACCGCAGAACTATTAGAGTTCGTGTGTAATCCACGATACATCCATCGACTAACTATATACGTACCTGAAGCATTTTACTTATTTAATCCTCCTGAGACTGATTCACTTTGTAAAGGTTATTTATTTAACCTACGTCAGTCAGCAAATAATGCAGTTGTTTTTGGACGATTTTTTGCGTTCCATAATCAATTTAACATGGTAAAGTAGCAATATTCTTATTGCTTCAAGACTTTCTGAGGAGTCATGAGCAGTATGAAGCATCTCTTCATAAACTTTACCATGATTCTGCATACCTTTTGCAATATTCATTCTACTGCTATACAGTATACAGTCAACTAGCACTGTGCATTACGAGAATTTCTCATCTATACTTATAAAAAGTGTATTTTCCTTAACATTCATCTTTGTGGTGTAAATAATGGCGAGTGCACACTCCCGGCACACAAATCTACTAGAAGATTGTTTATATTGTCGTGGCCGTGTGGTGTTGTTGGTTAGTTTGAAATTTAATCTCTGAAGATGTATCCAATCTTGTGAACTAATTGATTCTGTGTACCATGAAAATGTCTATTGTGTACAAAATAACCACAACAAAGTGACAGTTTACCTTATATAAGATGTTTTATACATCTCTTAAAGAAATTTTACGATGATACACCTCTCTGTGTTAAGAATCTTTATAATGTCTAAATTTCTTCAAGACAATGAATTCCACAGCAGATGAACTGACTCGGAATTGAAGAAGCTGTCTATACTATTTGAAACTTAAATACCTAGCTAAATTGTCGTTGTTGCAGTCATAATGTAATATTATGAGTAAAATGTGGAAAGTTCACGCAAAGTTGAAAGTTTGACAAAAACTCACAATGTGGAAAAATTGTAGTCACTCAGCCATGACAGGAAGTCACGTACATTTGTCATTGAGCATTTATGTTGTAAAAGGAGTAGCAGCAGACAACGAGCGAAAGGAATCAAGCAATAAATAACGATTGCTTCATCTCATCTCTCCTCACTCAGCTTTCTGGATTATCTCTCTTCCAATAAACCCATTAACTACCATGCTCTGCTGAAGTCTCTCAAATAGGGCAACATGCTGTTCAAGCTGCCACCAATATTCGGATGGTTCGTTTCGTAGTATACATAGTACAGTAGTCTAATCCAAAATATGGTTTATTCTTAGTTTTACCTTAAAAATTATTATTATTTGCAATAATGATAACACAACACATAATTCCTAACACAGGTAAGGAAGCGTATAATATCCTATAGGTAATAGCTACCTAAAAATGAACATCTTACCATTTATCTGTATGTGATCAAAAATTGAAATACCCAGTATCTACATAAACTAGGATATTGTATATAATCCTATGCATTATGTAAACCTTTACAGTTGTAAAAGTTGTGCTAGTATAATATTATGAGAATTTTGCTTGATTGCCTGTCAAAATAGGAAGAACAGGTGAAAAAGAGTTGAAAGAATCTGTGTTATTATCTATACTACCTTATGTTATAATATTTTTTTATTCGTTTCACACTAATTCAATCGATTATATTTTACACGGTTGAAATAAGTGTGACCGCACACAGGTACCTATACATACACATTAATATTATATTAGAAGATATTCTATAAGCTTCGTGTGTATTTTAGTAGGTATATACAAATATATTGGCACTAGGTACTATTAAAGGAAAATAAGTAGCTACTAGTGTTAGAGTTGCTGTATATAATTATATGGTATGTGTGAGTCAGTGATGCGAAGTTTAATTTTCAAGGAGTTTTGTCCCTAGAAATGAATTTTTAATCACGCTTGAGTTCCCTTCAATCCGTTATGCACATACACTGACAATTGTCATGTATTATAGTAGAATTCTTGTTAACGTAATGGATATTGCATAGAGTAGCTATCTGTACATGTACGGACGGATATAACTAGACAGTGAAGAGCTAGTGAAGTAGGCTAAGGCAATGCGGCCAAGTTTATTTCGTCCACCTACCAACCTTCAAGACAAGGAAAACAATGTAAATATTTAATGCAATAAATAATTGGAGAAACGAAAAGTCTTTTGACTTTCAAAGAGAAAAAGTTCGTTTCTCTCTCAACCAGTAAGAAAGGAAAATATCGATAGGAAATTATCATATCACTGCACGTTGCAATATACACAATCTTTTTGCTGTGTGTTTTACCAACAAAGCGAATTAACAAAACACATTAGATTGTAATGTGTTCCGAACTTTTTCTTCTAACTACCATCGATGCAAATGCATCTAATTAAGCCGTAGCTATAAAATAATACACGAAAACAGCTTGGGTTTTTGTACTACGTACCAAGGAGATTAATGGACTACATAGACTAAGCCATGTCTAAATAATTGCGATCGTAAAATCAGATATAGTAATTTTAAGTTTTACCTTGAGGAAAGTTACGATGATCAATGTCGATATCGATACAACAACATGAGACTATTAAATTTGGCTACCTACGTATTAGTGAAATGCTCTGGTACATTTTACTCGCGTATAACTTTTATGGCTTATAAATTGTCAGTTGATATTGATACTTTGATACTGACCTAGTTGGAATAGTAGGCCATTGGGACACGGGCAAGTTCATAGACAAACGAAACTATCATACCTTCTTCCTATGCTATTACCCTTCATTAGATACTTACCTTGAAGTGTAGTGCTTCTTGATGTCCTTATTACCATAATCCAACTTCATAAATTTTTTCCTCATACTTAAAATGCCTTAACACAAAAAAGGCTTTTTATGGTTAATGCAGATCTTATGTTGCAGTGTACCGGTACGGTACCTATTTTAATACCTGCATTAGTGCATTGTGGCAATATGTACCTTAAAACAATGCACTTGAAGAATACGCAGGTTACTTACAGATTCATTATTATCAATACGTAAAAACTATGCTGTAGTACACGAGTTATATTTGGCGATTTATAGTATAGATGAAACTTGTGTAGTAGTCTGTGTATATCAATTCTAAATGCCTACAAAAGTTTTATGAACCCGAGATAAAATTATGACGTTAAGGACATTTGTAGGTAACTTATTCAATTGGTTTGATATTCTGTTTTTGGTGATAGCTATAAGGGATACTACGGTATACAATATAATTTACGTAAAAGTAGTTGTGAAGTGAACTTGACGGTCAAGCTTACAAACTTGAATTTCCGATTGGTTAGAAATAGTAACTACTACCCAGTACCCAGGAACAAAATAGGTACCAAAATGCTGATGTATCTCCTTCTCGTTCCAAATAGACGTGATGAAATGGCAAAATGTACATTCATCTTTATGGTTTATTACCACGCGAACTTCGATTGCACAAAGGTTCTGCATTGCATTATTACATTATTAGTAAGGAAATGAATCTACATAGTTTTTTTTGTATACAAACCTCCCTGGTGTAATCTTGCATTGGAATATACAGATAATGGTGACATGATCTGAATGAAAATCATGGTTGTAATAATTTTAAGTATAGTAAGTAATAATAAGTTCATTTTTATAAAAGAATATCAAAAATGCAGATTGAGTCATGCAGGATATTATGAAATGGAAAAGGGATGGCTGTAGAATTTTCTGAGGTATTTATGTAATGTATATGTACATAGCTATGCGCAAGTTATGACTTATGTAAGGTGAAGGTAAGTCAAGCGTGGTTCTGTACTATGCGGAGTCTGAAGATACCTAATAGGACTTCTGAAGGTTAAGCCATTCATGAACTTGAATTAGATTTTAATTGATAGTGTGTTTATTTTTCCATGACAGTCCAACACCACTGCCTCCACCCGGACCGCAGCACCAGCAGCCATTTCAACAAATGGCCAGAATGATGGATTCTTTAATAATGGATCCATTTCAAAATCCAATCGCCATGTCAAAAGTTGCTGCAATGAACAGATCTCAACTGGGTTCGGCAGCCGGGCATAAGCCTATCGGGCCGGTTCGTCCCAGAGTCAATAGTCACTATCAAAATAATCGTTTGCGGCACAATAATAACAATAACAATGAAGATTTTTCTCATCCGAGTAATCAGAACAACACCGGAAGGGATAATTGGACCAATCGATCAGAGGCTCAAAAGAATGAAGATCACTGGAAAGCTTCATTAAGAAAAAGAGATCCGGAACTCCAACCTTCGCTGCCATCACTTCCATCCCGGTCACGGTAAAATATTTATACAAGTTGTTAGCTACAAACTACATAATCTCTTTTTAATTATTCAACAACAATTAATACTAATTTTATTGTTATTATGAAACTGTCTTTTGTTCTTATTCAGAAATAATGTTTCGGGAGAAATTCTTACCTGACCCGGCATCCTGTATTTTGCTTGTTAATAATAAATATTGGGTTTATTTACCACTTCTTGAATTGCAGGTCGAATTCTCAAAGTAATCCCAGTTCTGGAGGTAGTAATGGGGACGGTGGTGTACTGGCTAATCAGAGGAAATCTAAATCCATTGACAGAATCCCTCGTCTTCCGGAAAGGAAGGAGACCTCATTGTACGGCAATGGAAATCGTACAAGAGCCACTTGGCGAGTACCCAACAGAAGAGCATCGGATTTAATTCGATCTAGTCGTGCTCCGGATGGCAAATCTCCACGAACAAGATCCGATGGGGAAGTTGATGTATGTATTTATTATGAAGCTTAGAGAAATCTGTTTCTGTTATCTTTCAGGCTCATTGACATTAAGGCTTAAACATGTCTCATTACCGAGGATGATTTATTGATTCCTTATCTTTGTTTGTTTTCTTTATGCAGTTGTCGGATGATCAAACGGAAAGAGAAGAAAGAGTTTTTCATGCAGTGGGATGGGAGAGTCATTTGGTGGATATTTTGGAAAGAGATGTGCTCTCTAGAAATCTTAATGTGCTTTGGAAGAGTATTGCTGGGCTGCATGAAGCCAAAGCACTTTTGCAGGAGGCGGTTGTGCTTCCTTTGATAATGCCAGATTTTTTCCGGGTTTGTTTTTTCTTTACTTAAATTTTCTATTGGTTATTTCTTCAATGGTCAATTGATGCTTCTTTTGACTGCATAAAAGTACCTACTGTACATAAACAAGACTAAGTAAGACTCATAAAATAATAAATCGTTGATTCCTTTATTCATTTTGTATACAGGGGATTCGCCGACCGTGGAAGGGTGTATTAATGTTTGGTACGCTTATTTGAGTTTTTCTTTGAGATACAGAACAATTTTAGGTTTATGTAGCAGTTAATGAAGAATTGTGTTTTGTAATTGGAGTAATTTCTCTTTCAGGTCCTCCTGGAACTGGGAAAACTCTTTTAGCCAAAGCCGTTGCAACTGAATGTGGTACTACATTTTTTAATGTGTCATCGTCGACGCTTACTTCGAAATTCCGTGGAGAGTCTGAAAAGTTAGTTAGATTGCTATTTGAAATGGCTCGTTTCTACGCACCAACCACAATCTTCATTGATGAGATTGACTCTTTGTGCTCAATGCGAGGAACGGATTCCGAGCACGAAGCTTCGCGACGGTTCAAAGCAGAGCTTTTAATTCAGATGGATGGTTTGGGTTCCAATCACGAAGAGAAGCCTGTAATGGTGTTAGCGGCAACTAATCATCCGTGGGACATAGACGAAGCCTTCCGGAGAAGATTTGAGAAAAGAATTTATATCCCTCTGCCCACAGGTACTCATTATTTTCTCCAAGATCTCTTTTCTCTCTCTCCTTCCTTTTTCGTGTTCTTCCTTGGCTAACCAATTCCAAATCAGTTTAGCGACCACGTTACGTTTTAACGTGATCACTTTTCTAATTCAAGAAGACGGTTCTCGTTCAAAACGTCTTGCCTTATTCTCATTCTTCCAGTTCAATGTGATTGACCGCCCTCTTCTAATATTCCGGCTCTTCTTACCTTAGATTACTTACCTACTTTGTATTTCGCAGGAGACGCTCGGGAATCTTTGCTGGAACTGAATCTCAAGGATGTAACATTAGATACGGATATTAAATTAAAGCAAGTAGCAAATAAACTAAATGGATATTCTGGTGCTGATATAACTAGCGTCTGCAGGTAAATAAAATCTACTTCCATTAACGTTATTACCACATTAGCTACATTATTACATTATAGGGTACTGCACTGCACATTTTGCCCGAGTTTCCCTGAATGAAAATTGATTACACAAGGCATTATATTATGACGTTCATTGCAGAGATGCTGCTATGATGACTATGCGTCGGAAAATTTGTGGGAGAACTCCAGAAGAAATCAAGGCTATGAAAAAGGAAGATTTAGATATGCCAATCACACCTAAAGACTTTGAGGAGGCAATCGGGAGATGTAAGCGAAGTGTTTCGGAAAATGATGTAAAAAGGTGTGTAAAATCGTTTAGCCACAACTAATTCATACTTATACGTAAAAAAATATATTTGAAACTAATACAAATCATTTCTCTCTCCTATAGGTATGAAAAATGGTTAAAGCAATACGGATCCATGTAGTAGAAAGAAAAACTAAAAAATCAAATCGCAATATTACTGCAAAACCATTTAATCTTAACGGACTGATTCAACCAGCCTTTTCGTCAACACTCACACACCTTTGTCTACACAGAATATTGATTACTATATAGATTTGTAGAATTTAATTGACAGCATTAGTTTCGATGTTCATCGGTGGTACAAATACCTTTACTACTACTACTTATATACCCGCGTACACAATTCCTCGTCCGATCGTGATCGCAAATTAAAAGTGGTTATCGCGCACCAATTCCTATTACCTATACGCATTAAATGATCTGCATGAAATGAAATGTTTTTCTATTTCTTACAATAATATTATGCTAACTATAAAAATGAATTGAACCTTGTACTCTATAAGTATAATTCCTATTATGTAGACAAGACTTATCTCCAGTATACCAATAAAACATAATGCAAATACCTATGATGTATTTATTAAAACTTAAACTTGCTTTATGTATAAAATAATATGAATAGGAATTTCTACTTATGAATTAGCAGCTCTACTGACAATGAGAGAAATGAAATAATGATGAATAAATGTAAACTCGTACTATTAGCGATTTTTTCTAGAAATTTTCTCAACAAAAAATTTAATATCTTCATCCACCAAAAACAACAATCCTATAACTGCTTTAAATTTTCATCAGACGCGACCAACTGCCATACCATCTCATTTTCATAAGTTTTGAGAGTCAGTCGAATTGTCTAGAGTTACATAACATTTTCTTTGTCTTAACATCTTCTTCTTAAGAGTTTTGTCATACAAACATTTCAGAGACAACTTATAGTATAGGTACTTCTGTTTACAAATATTTAATATAATAAGTAAAAGTCATATAGTGATTATGAACAATAACCTGTGGTATGGAGCAAATATTATACGTAACTCTATTGCATATTTTACATTAGTTTAGTAGTACATGCAATTTCATTAGGTCAACATTCTTATTAATTACGATTTCTTTGTTCTTAAATGACAATGACGATGATTAACAATAACAAGAGTGCGATTCACAGTTTAGTTTTCCTTTTCTGATTCCACTGTACTTTTTACCAACTGACGACAGACTTTACACTTGACAGAACAAAGCATGAAATTAATAAGAATCAAATACATATACAGTTTACATTTTGGTCAAATCAAATCTATAGTCAACATTTTACATCTTACATATTCCGTATAAACACTAATATTATACGTAATAACTGTGAACACTTTTTCATAGCTGGGTAAGCTACATATAATCTGGTCTCAGTATTTTTGATGGATATTTAAGAGAAATTGTGGAGAATGATACGATTAGAAATAATATCAATGTTATATGCATTACAATTAATAATTAAGTACAATGAAAGTTTTCAGTTGAATCAAACTAAACTTTTTAGCAACTGAATCTAAGAAAATGAGCATCCCATCTTTATGACAATCATTTAGGATGTATACTCCTGTTGAGATACTTACAATTTACAATAACAGAAGTAGTATTAACGGAAATAATAATAAAATAGACGAAGGTATCGCTAATAATATTGTCGTTCTTATAATCTATTAGTTTTTAGTAGTAAGGTTTAGTTGTAGGATGATGTAGTTTGTTAGTGCAGCAGTTGAAAGATGAGTTGAGTTCCGTTTTTGCCAGCTTAGAGCCGTCGAGGTAAGAAATCGATCGATAAGGTAGGAAGCACAGACCAGACAAGAGACGAAGTAGCATAACAAGAGCTACTTGCTATTCGGCTTTTTTGGCAGTACTCGTGCCTTTAAGACGCCAAGCCGAGACCAATTTGAAGGAGAAGATCAATGAAAATACGTGAATTTGAATGGCCACGACAAGAAATGCGTACCATAAAACACCGTAAGGATATCCCTGTAATCAAAAACAGTTCAAATGTTCAAATCGGTTCAATTTACGTAGAAAATAATCATTCCTTGCAAAAATTCGTTATTACCTGCCAAACTTGTATTCCTTCTGTTGATCTCGTGTTGAAAAAAGCCCAAACATCCGAGAAATAGAAGAAGAGGGCATATAGCACCGGTATCACCCCATTAGCAATGGTTCCCCCTAAGTATATTTGCATCGATTGCACATTGTTTCTTTTAATGGAGGATAATCCCACAAAAGTCACTAGCAAACTGACACACCACCAATATTCCCAAAACAATGGCTGCAAAAAAAGTTTAAAAACACATTAAGTATCTTGCATTTATCAAGCCATAAAATATTTCATCCCCCATAAATGGAAGGCTGTAGCAATTCACATAATTAAAAGAACATAGTTAACTGTACTTATATAACACTAAACAATACTCCATAATAAATTACAATGATTTTGGTTTACTTTAAAAAAATTTATTTAATTTAAAGTTTAATACTCCATAATAAATTACAATGATTTTGGTTTACCTTCGGTATTTCCAATTCTTCTAGTTCTAAAATGAAAATATCGAGGCGGTCTAAAATGCTGGGGGTCATCTTCAATAGCATGAGAAAGAAAAGGAGAAAATGGAAAAATATGCATGTCTTCAGTCTCGATTTGTTAATTGCACTGAAAATAAAAAGCATTTACATTAATTCTTCATAGATGAATTCATAAAACGGTACATTCCCGAATTTATTTTTCGACATGCATTCCTATACAATTTTTGTCCTACTTTTTCATTTGCATTGAATACGATCTGAAAATACAAGAAACCGAACATTTGGAAATACAGAATACGAGAATAAGTGCAGCAAAACAATTGGGTTCCTCTGCTTCACCCTTGAAAACAAATATTCATCAACATACATCTATGTAGTACAACAGCCGAAAATAGAATAGACCTACAGTTCTCTGGTGGTCTACCTTATTTTACCATTGTACCACATAGTCGCAATGACGAGAAGTGAGTGTAGGATGTCGGATCAATAAGCAAAGTAAAGCCCGGGCATTACGCTACTACATCCATCCTGATCCAACACTACAATGCATTGCATATTTAGCTGCATTGATACCAGATACAATATACATATACAATTACACATACAAGATCCGCAAAATCAAAATATTTTCGTGCTGCATTTACATAATATATTAAAAATGATACTGGACTGACCTGAGTTGGTACTGTGAGGCTACCCGTTGTCTGTGCATGAAGTCCGTTCCATCGGAGCCTTCAACCATGGGACCACCTCGCGATGCCATGATTTTTGAGAAACCAGAAAAATTCGGAAACTAACAAGGCAAAATCATTCAACGTAACCCGCAAACTGGTGAGCCAGCAGGGGCTGATCTCACAGCAAGGCTCCAGATTGGCTCTTCTTAAGATTCGGAGTATCGCGGAAAATCCGATGCTATCCAAGGTTGTTGCACAACGCGTCTTGCTCTAGAGTTTAGACTTCAACTGTATGTTCGCAGATCGTGTATCAAAGGAAAGAGTTGAAATGTTGTTCTTATTCATGAATCTTGTTGTCATCCCACGGTGCACGGTTTACGCGGATGCGGATATCTTATCTAATTCTGCGACTCCTTCTGTAAACAACAAATATTTGACGTTAACTTAAATGGTCTTCCAAATCCCTTTTTGACAGAAACACATGAAACAGTCCAAATCATATGTAAACGATGAAATGAACCACAATTTCAAGATTAAATATGAACTCTTAAATGATATAAGCTCTAATCTAATCTGGAACAGGAAGTAAATGTGCTAAAGTCCCACTTGCCTTCGATTTGATCCCGCAGTTGTTGCAACAATAATTGAAAACCTGAGAATATTCAGGGAAAGAAACAATTTAGCACTTGAGATCACAATGACAATAATTTCTAGTGCGCAGTATAAAGTATTCAAAATAATTATTGCCTTTACTCAAATCAATTTAAGCCCTTCGCGTGATATACATATAGAATGGAATGGTTACATAACAATAACAACATGGATAATGAACAGGTATACCTCTAGAACGCAAACCTTGAATTAGTCTATAGGTACCTTCTTAAATCTCCTTTGTGAAGTTGAAACCAAAATTGGCACACCCTTCCTTATTGGAATGATTTGTATCTATATATATTCTGCAACAAACACAGAGCTTCAGAACCTTTTGCAAAAACTTAGATTAAAAAGCGCTAACATAGCAAAACTATGCACAAGAACTGTTTGATTGCTGTGTGAATGTGTGATTGACGTTTTTACAAAGTAATCTGCTGTGTGTATTCTTGTTCTATTCGATTCTCCACTGTTCGTGAATTCATGTGGATTACACGAGCCTTAAACGAGTTTCAGCCGCCGAAAAAACATTTCGCTTGTGGAACTTCGCCATCTTGCCCAACTATTGGATACAATTGCTGAACACTTCACGAACAATTTCCTACACGGCGTTTGTGTCCTGAAAACTCGTCGTGCATTTCGCATCCATTTTCTATACAAGTTTAGTACAAGTACAACTGTATATAGAACTAGTGCACATAGAATCATTCTCCAAGTACATACAAACTTTACACACATACAAAAATACGTATACCTATTTATAATTTCATTCCATATACATAGAATAGAATACACAATTCCTGCCTGTATCTCTTTAACCATTACTAACACTCGCTCGCATAATACATCACATACGAAAACATCATCCAATTTCTTCCCATATGAATCTGCTGCTGCTGTACTTTAGTTGTGTACACATACTACAGAGAGATACACTTAGCAAATGCATGTACACACTGGTACATGGGTTACAATACACAAGGCAAAACTACAAACGAGCTTAAGCATAGTTTTGCGATTACGAATTGCGAATATTTTCAGAGTAGTGCATTATACATAGTGCAGCTACCTCTCTTCTAAACTTACCACCTCTCTCTCTCCTCCAGAGAGCCAAAGTCTAACCATTACTAACAAGAGCATATTATAATATATATAAGAAATATCCTGTACATTACATACAAGAGCGATTCTTGGAAAATCCAACTCTGGATCTTTTTATTTGTCTACTACTTACTTTTAGTAGAGGAATGGAGGAATACATATGAAGAAGTATACATTGTGTGTATAGTATTCAATGCAAATGTGTAGTAGTATAGAATTTTGAGTTTTTGGAAGCCACTAGTACTACTGCTACTTGTGTACATCTCTGACTGTACTTTGTTCACAGCATTAGATCATCTACTACTCTCCTATCTACCTACCTATGCAAAGTTTTTCTTACACAACACGACGACGAACGAATGTGAATGCTTTTCTGTGTAGCATTATATTATATTATTGTCTGTGTGTGTATATACAGCTGCATTGAAGATAAGTTAAGCTATATAACCATATTATAGTACACAATCATTATTTAGTAGATATTATTTGCCTTGTGTATATCTCGATGGTAGTAGGAGAGCTACACAACACATTGTTATGGACTTATGTATTATTTACCACACTATTCTCCTGTATATATATTAGTACTCTAAATGCAACTACTACTAACTCTTTACAAGGATATACTTATAATACAATTCCATATCATTCATTTCGCATATGTAGGTATAGAGGAGTTGTCTATGTAAAATGTACTAGTAGGTTTATATACGCTTCGTTTGGCTTCTAATAGTAGTTATGTTATTTTCCTTTACTCTGACGACTGAATAGGCTTTTGCCTTGCTTTGGTCTGTATAATATTATGCATCATGCTTGCATCCTATTTTCCTACTACTACTACTACACAAGTATAATATTTGGTACTTCTGAATTTAATCTTTTGGCTCTTATGGCATAATAGCAATTCACATGGTACATATACACACGTATAGACTTACTATTCTCAATTTGGATTGTAATGCAATGCAATCTCATGATATTCGCGTAGTATGCATACTTATACTTGTATTTTACCTACAGAGACAGAGAGAGAACGTACCTTATGTTTATACCTTTTATTTTCCTACAGTAGATTTCTTGCCTTTAGTTTTTCGTGGAGACTACTACTACTACTACACTACTCTAGAAATATAATGTCTTATGTGGTTGATATTGAACATAAAGGTACATGTCTCTCTCTCTCTCGAAAATGCTGTGTGTTTGGAATAAACACATATCATTATTACAATACGTATAATATTACAGAGAGAGAGATGGAGAACTGAATAAGAACTACTCTAGTCTGAATGTCCTCGGCCAAACCAAACGAAACCAAGCCACTTGCAAATTGAAGTTGCAAATAATGTATAGAGCCTCGTAGAATTCCATATACGTTCTGTCTGTTTTATAAGTAGGCACTCCATGTATTCCATATTGTCAAATTACGTAAAATGTAATGCAAAACTGTGTGACTAACAAAAAGTAACTCTCGTACTACACCAATGTTAAAGAAGTAGGTATTTTATTCTGTGAATGTTATTCTCTCATCATCATGCGATATGGAAGAAAGTATGAGTATTTATTTTAATAGTTTTAGATTTAAGATTGCTCTATCGACGAACACTACTGGTAGTACGTGTAAACCAAATAGTCGCAAGGAATCCTTCTGGCAATGCAAAATGCAATGTTTGAATAATATGAGTTGGTGTTTTGTGCAAGCATACAATACCATACCATTTTGCTGTCTATCAGAAATGTAATGCAAAATTCTGTCCTGCTGTACCAGAGTTATGTCTGTGAATTCTATGTGGTAGAGTATACGTGTATGGTATAGTAGAAGATATCGTAATAATAAGCTTTGGTTTGGTTTGCTTATCTCATGCTCTCTCTCTCTCTCTCTGTGTCCTGTTGTTGTTGCATTGAAATTTGAATGCTTTGCTTTTCTGCTCGCAGTTCTTTTCTGTCGTCGTGTCTGTCTGTTTGATGTGTAATGTAATATAACGCAATGCAATTCTACGCTGCATGATTTCATAGGCATCATGTTTGTTAGTTCGGCTTTGCTTAGCTTGTTTTTGGCTTATGGATTTAGTTCGTTTAGTTTTAGTCGACTCGGCATAATGTGCATGGTACAGAGAGACAGAGAGAGAATGAGAAAATGTGTTTGTCGTAATAAAACTTCTGAGTTTTTGCAGACTGACATCAGTTGCTTTGCTGTTGAGTGTGTTCTCTGTTCTACTCTCTATGCCTTGTCATATAAATGTATAAGTACAAGTACTACTACTCTGCCTGGTAAATACATAATATATTTACATGTACATGGATGTGTGGTGTATTAGTATTGTACTACTAACTATTAAATGAAGGTACTATGGTTTGTTAAAGCTAAAAAGCCAAGTAAAAGGCATTGCACACATAAATGGAATGTATTTAGGTTGTATAATACAGTATAGAGAATATATGTTTGTTAGTAGCCTGTGTGATAATTGAACTTGGTATTTATTCAGTCTATTCTGCCACCAGTGCATTTATGTCTGTGTAGAAATGCTTTGTCGTCTTATTGTTCGCTGCACAAACAACTATTACAGCAATTAAGCTGCAGAACATAGCAAACATACCTAGAAGTACTTATTGTTATAGTAGGTAAACAAATCACAGTAAGTTTAATACATGTGGAATGTCTAATATGCTTTGCACTTACAATTAGTTGTGTATGTGTATGCTGTGTGCGAAAAGAAGATTTTTGCACATTATCTCAAATCTCAATGTTAAAGGAATCATTACTTATGATTTATTCATGAAAAAACAGTGTGCTCACTGTCTTTATGCATATAGACGATAAATGCAAAACACACTTTCATATTACACTATAGTATCACTGTATTATGTGTAGATCGACATTAAAATGCATTCAAGTATAGTGTAGTAAAGTAAGTATTATATTAGTACACGAATTATATTGCAATGACACAGTACGTGTACACGTATTAGCCATACCTATGTAGCAAAATAGAAGTAAACGGGTATTGTAGACTTTTTCAATGTTACCAGAAAACCATAGAGTAAAAATCTACTTCAAAATTTTAATCCGATTATTATTAGGTATTAGGTACGAAAATGTTGAAATGATCAATCTACTTTTTTTCTTGGGAACTCTGTGTATATATTTCTGTCTAATTGTTTTGGCGAAATAAATGACAGCATAAGTTACATATATGACTTACATGTACTCACATCACACAGAAATTTATATTAGCATTTAACAGTTCTGAGATATACACATTGAACTATTCTCTTTTTATATGTAACAGTAAATGTACATAAATGTATTTTATTAGGAACGAAAATAAAAGTGTTGTCTTTTATTGTTTGATATGGACCTGAGTGAGAGAACTGATAGACGATGGATGGTAATGGGAAATGTAGTTCATTCTATATCATGTTCAGAATTGACTGCCTTTAATATAAGTGTAAAGTTGCTTTGTGTTGTTGTAAAGCTACATGCGTTGCTCTGTGCTTGGCCTGAATTGCTATGTTGGCTCTCGGGTCGGATTTGATAACAAGTTGTGTGTAAGTAATTCGCAATAGAAAAAGATAGCGGTAAAACGAGCACATTACTATTACCATGCTGTATTTATTATTAATCGCGAATCTATTCACACGCAATGTAATACACAACACTACTGTCCGTCCTTATAATTTATTTATTTAATATTAGTCGTAATATCTGAATCATCATAATAAAACGCACTCAATCGTTCCACACTTGTATACCTATAGAGTATCACAATGTACCACATAAATTTCTTTACACACGTGCACACAGTATCGGAATTTTTCCCTTTTTGTTTAATCTCCTCCTCTATTAGTATAGGTACATTGAAATTACAGCAGTATATATAATTTGTATGAAAATTAAATTAACTCTGAGAAAGACACACGTTAATACTGTTTGTGAATGTCTTGTTAAACACATTTTAAATAACGTTTCAATTTGTTTGACATTATTTATTAGTGTCGTATTCGAACTCAGCACGAGAACACTGTGTTTGTTGTTTGTGCACATTTTCCAATTATTTGCCACCTACGCCAAAAGATATATGTTTAAAATACACATTACTATTGGTTGTAGCATCTTATGTATAATATATGTATCTATGTTTGTTTCGAGTTTCGATGCTAATGAATCTAGTTCCGGTCAATGTCACAGTAAAACAGTTGATAACGAAATTAGAGAACTGAGCCGGTATCTTTATGAGAGTGATATACGAGACAGTGTGGAATTAATAGCCAAAGTCAACAACAAATGTCTATACGTTGTTTGGAAACATCCAAACGAGCCTGCAATCTAAACGAGTCTTGGATATATACTTGTATACGTATATAACGAGTATATATATAAACGCACCAAAAAGTAAACTAAAATCAGAGCAAGAAAAGCAAGGAGACACTATATACGACAATAATGACAACGACCTAGAATATACTTTACACTTTACATGGCAGAAGTGCTCCATACAGATGAGAGACGATGAGAGCTGTTTGTGATTGTATATGCCCTGCTGCTTTATCACTTCATCTTACATAATAACGTTGTATATAAGAAGACTTATGTAACTTTCCTTATACTAAATGCAAATGTAACTCTGTACATAGTATAAGAGTAAAAGTATAAAGACCATAGAGCTGGGATGGAAAGCTTGATTGCACTTTGGAGTGAGGTTTGCTGAGTTTTTTGTTGATATCACACGAGCAAATGTTCTAATAGTGAGAATCGCATATTAATGGTGTGTCTGGAGTGTACCTCGAGCTACGTATTAGTCAGAGAGTTGAATTTCACCGAAAAGCAAAGGCAAAGGCATAGCAAGGCTGATTACAGATTAGAATCAAGAATGTTCTCAGAACAAGATGCACATAGCATTAGCATTATATTTGTACTATAATAATACTCGGGGAGTTTATTATAGTAGTAGTGGTAGTATGAGAATGTTTCTGGAGCAGAATAATATTATCATTAATGTACACATACACACTGTGATCTACACTATGGTTAATTTCACTATTTATATTTTGCATTAGGATTACACTCTCAAAGTCTGAAAGGATTCCATTGTAGTATACTTTGTCATGCCTTTGTGTTTTTACATATAAAAACAACACTGACACATGCATATTATACCGGCATGACGTAAGTTCTTAACCCAAACTCACTACTACTTCTCAGAGCATCTACTACTACTATTTATTATTTTATACGAAAATCTCTATAACAGTTTACTATACAGTAAGTAGGTATAATGTGTATGTATACAGATTTTATGTACATACTGCACAGGGATAATAGGCATTAGCATTCTGGTAGTTCTACTACTACCACTGTACTAATCGTATTATTGTATATTATATTCCATTGTGTTCTAAAATAATACCCTCTCGGCCCATTCAACTGTTTTTTGGATAAAGGCGACTCAATTCACTTCTACTAACAATGCAACGTTTACTTTATCGTACTTATTCAGCGTATATTATAACCTATCTACATGCAGCAATCACAAGAATCATGTCAAACCGTACACAAATATTTTTATTACATTATTACTTTTGCTCCGTGTCTCTATGAGCAGAACGGAAGCTATGGAATCAACTGACTTGATTTGAGCAAGGTAATACCTTATATCCTAGAGAAGAGAGACTCACACTGGACAAAGAGTCCAGTTGGTCGAGTCAAGTCCGGAATGACGCTGACATACCGAGTAGTTCATTATGACGTTTATACTACAAGAATTTTATTCGGTGATACTGTATATAAGTACATATAAGGCTAAGCACTGGTATTGTATATATATAGAGATTTTATTTAATGCGAGACACGACAGCATAAGGATTTGCTGTATTTGTGTGGAACACGATTTTATGATGTGTTCGTTTCGTCAGTGCTATAGAAAAGGAGAGTAGTATTAGTATGCTCAGTCCATTCCATTCCACACACACACAAAGTCCAGGAGATCAAGACCAGGGCAAGATCGTAATTGATGGAATGAAATGAAGAGAAAACCGGTTCGACTGCGACAGGACTCAACCACATCACATTTTCTATATAGCGATGTGATGTGTCTGTATTCACTTTATTAAAACTACTACTACTACTATTTATATATAAAAGTGTAGAGAGAGAATAATAATAGCAAAACTGAACCGGAGATCTTTCTACTACATACAGCAGATGATGTCGAACAATGCTTTTCTGTACTTGCTATATGTTGGACTATTCATTACTTTCTTTTATATCTCATTTGCATTCATTTATCTTTGCCACCCATTGCACAAGTAATAGCGGAATGCGCTTTTATAGCCTTCTGCAAATCCGACCAGACTTAACTCACTAACTTGTGGATTGGAATAAAATATACCTAAATACCTGTTAAGCTACATACGCTATTATAGTTGTTATTTTCTGGTATGTAACCATATGCATTAATAATATGTGAACATGTATTTATCGATTGTATACACATAACACGCTAAGGCTAGTTAATGCAACTTAATGAATTCTAAAAGACTAATAACCATGATAATAAGTTGATAATGTACCTATCTATTAAGTTTTCGTGAAAACAAATTACGGACGTTAATTGCTAATTTTTGTTGATAACTTTTTTAATTAAGTCAAATGAATGAGAAAAATAAGAAATTGATAATGCAGGTAAATCAAGAACTGTTTTTCTGACCTACCTACTGTTTATCGGAATATATTGACACACAGGAGGAGCAATAGAAGCTTTAGGTCTGCATGATTTTTGCAAATTGTAAATTAAGTTCTGCATTTTGTATTATGCAACTTTATTAATTAAATATTATAACCACTACTGCGTCTAATACCATTATCACAACATCCGTGATTAATGTGTAAAATCCTAATTCTTTAGGTACCTGTTTTTCGTTGGTTATGTCATAACGGGTTTGAATAGCAAAACTTATCTGGCTATTTTCAATTTGTTAAAAAATGTTGATCAGATACCACGGGTATTCTCAATAGGTTAATACTCCTGGAGGATTTGACGGAATAAAATTCAATAACAAATCAATATGTGTATTTTATTTTGCCTTAAAGTTTGAAATTGATGGAAAGATTGCAATATGTATGCTAGACGCAGGCACGTTTGACTGTCATTACCATTACATTACGCTAGTGTATGTTTAAAGGAGCATGCAAATCCAAGTCGACTTTAAAGTACCTGTACATGCACCGTTGTAAAAAGCCGGCATGGCAGTTTTGATATGAAAATGTGTTTTTGTGTGGAAGTAAAAGACATAACTAACTTAATGGGTCTACAAGGTATTATTATAAGAAAGTATAAGAGAGCTACTTTTAGTAATAGTAGTGGTACTACTAGTAGTAGTAGCAGAAAATAGTTATTTAACCCTATGCACCTATACCTATGTATATTATATCTTATTATACATTGTATTCCTAACTACATCCAACCAAATATAATGCCCGGCTCTTTTTTCTTATACAACTTATATAACATGGCATATATTAAACTTTGTGACTATTATATTGGAACAAGAAAGAAAGAGAGAGAGAGAGCATGGCCTTTTATTCTCTTTGCTTCGAAGAATGCTCAACTTCAAATCAGGTGGATATGAATTACATCACGAAAACTTCCTTTTCATTTACTACTACTAACTACCCACCATGTACCTTCGTCACTACACTACATATCCATAATAGTAAATCCTTACCAACCAAACTGTCTACGGAGAAACATTACACGAGAAAAGCTCCACGCTTTTCCACTATCTCAATAATAACTTTCAGAATATAGTTCAAACTATTACTACTACAACCCATAAATATTTTCATTCTTTTTCTTTCACAGATTTCCTCGTTGCATATAAATACTTTCTTCACATGAATGCCTAGTACATACCTATAGGTATATCTACTATGTAGCTATACAATGTAGTATTCAATTTCAAATTACCATTTATATTTTTATAATATATTATTAGACACAGCTACACAATACTTTTGTTTTCTTTCTTTCGCTTATACTATTTTTGTTCAAAGTGTTCTGGTTGGTTTTGTGTTATGCTTGTACTAGTAGGTAAAGTAATCAGCAATTGTATTATTTTCCTACACCTGCTGACGCAATGGCATTGTGTTACCTACAAAAGTATCGTATGACTAAGGCACGCCAAGGCAGTATATGATATAACAAACAATGATACAGCTAATTATACAATTAAGACAGGTCGTAATTTGTAAATGAACAAAGGAAATAAAGAGTTAGTAATTGTGTGTAGATATAACACACAAATTGTATAAAGACTTAATAATATTACACTACACTATGTACATATATAAGAAAACCTACATAGGTAAGAGTAAGAAATATGAAAACGCACAATTTTATGTTGAAGTAAGTGGTTGGCAATGTTCAGTGCAAACGGTAAAGTAACAATAATACCTAAAGTAAGTGGTGTAGTTAAATATTGCACATTGCAGAAGTAGATTGACATAGATGTACTATATAGAACATATACAGTACGTACATGATATCAGATTAGTTTCTAGGTGAATTAAAACAGCTGGTTTGGTTTATAGTTTATAATTTGCAATATCAGTTTTGTTATATAGAGTTGTGTAGTTCGATAGCGAGACGAGTTCAATTGAATTCGCACATGGTACACATACTTCAATAATGAATACTGAAACTCTAAGTTTGTCATGTTTACCGACTTGATGGCTATACGCTCCATATCCCTTTCCTTTACAAAAATACATTAACTTCTACAGTACTAGTATAGTCTATATGTATTAAAGCTATTATTTACTTATCTTTTATATTACTACTACATTTTACTTTACTTTATACTTATATATATTCAAAACCTTTGACAAGTGCATTATTAGTAGCTAGGGCTGCCTATATTATTTATACTGAATGAACCTGTTACAGAATGTAGTGTATTATTCTTATAGTAGTAGAGTAGAGGCTACATGTATATATTATTGTTGATATATTCAGATACACATTCCTCCAATGCAAAATGCAACACACACACATTTTACACACTTTGCATTCCAGCCTATCTTTCCGATACACATAAATAATTCTCACTTGCAATTAGTAAGCTAATCTATAACAATTGCACAAAGAACACAGTGAGATATCTTCAAAGAGCTATAACACGTTCTGCTGTGATTTGCTTTTAGTAGTGTAGTTGTAGTAGTAGAGTCAGTGGAAATATGTAAACAAATAGGAAATAATGCAGTAGCAGCATGTAGCAAATTAATTGCATTACTCAACAACACTATAACCAGGCACATTGTAGATATTATTACTATTACTAAGTATATGAACACAAATTTTACATACATTGTCTAGGCGTGGTGTTTTGTATCAGTGCAGAAATGAGTAAAACTATGTGTACTCTGCAAATGCAAAAAATCAGGTTCATTTGTAGATTTTTATAGTTTATAGGTTTATAGCATGTGGGTGTGTGTAATTAATTAAAAAGCGTAATTGATTATTAAGGCAAGATCTGTAGCATGAATCAAAATACTACATTCTCAGAGAGAGAGAGAGAGAGAATCAAGATAAAAGGGTTGATATTATTTATGTGTGGGATATAAATAGCTTAATAAGGAAGGATAGCCAAGTATGAGAATATTATATTCGAGTCTATTTGTACTTTAGTATAATACGTATAGAATGTTTTATGTCCATTATATCCGCGTAAGATTTAATGGCATTTCATATGGTACGTTTATGGGTTTGGTAGTTGTATTTACTAATCTTTTCGTGATATATATCGCAGCAGACCGCGTGTGCTTAAGATTTGAGTTCAGTCGTCCTTAGTACATAATACCATGTATAATGATAATAATGTTGGTATAGGAATCACTGGTACAATATAGTAGTAAATTGAGTTTAGTTACATTTAGTAGCAGGAAAAAGATTGATGGAAAGACACGCAATGTGCAATCACATCAAATGCAACAGAAAAACCAAACAGGATGATGGCATATACTGTGAAGTTTGTTTTGTTATCGAGAGAGAGATCCATATAGTAGCTAAATAGTGGTAATGGTATAAAGCTGTGCTGTAATTTTCTATAAAGGTACTTGAGTGTGTTAAGAAGTTTTATAATGTGCAATGTAGTCGAGATAGTAGCAGAATGAGTAGTACTGTTGTTTTGTTACGTTATGAGCCAAGAGAGATAGACACTACTATATACTAGAATCATTTCCTTCGTTTTTGGCTTGAGTTTGGTTTTGGTGAGTGAAGAAACTGCTTCATAACAACTTACTGTGTATATAGAAAAGTTTTCCCTCGCTCTTTCCTTCCTTGTCGACTAAGGCCTTCTTATGCAATCCACCACCACCACCAAGCCAAGCCACATACAGAGAATCATCAAGACAACTCGACAAAACTACTTAGTGGCTATTAGTACATTGTGTGCAAGTTCTGACGAGCTACTATTTGAGACTTGAGTTTTGTTGTGAGACACAGTGAAACAAGTAAAAACAAGTAGTATGTGTAATGCGAACGTAGGTACGAACACATTTTTCAAGAAATGACGAAATCCGTTGTAATTGTACAGGATAATGTAGCATGTGAACTTGAAACGCGTGCTGTCTTCGTTTTTCCATTCAGTTTTCGTTTAAGATTTGTTTCACATTGATAATTGTCAGTTCCATGAGTTTGTTTCTTGAAAGATTTACTTTGCAGTACGGATTAGTAGTAGTATGGGATGGTTTGTTAACTTTAGGTATATCAATCAGTAAATTGTTGTTGATTTGATGATAAGCTTGGCTGATGTTGTTGAAAGAAGATATTTGTACTCAAGTAAATATACAATGCATTTATTTTTACGTGTAAAAAGTAATACTACAGCACTACTATGTGCTTGTGGCAGCGTAGATAGAATGAAATTCTTCAAGTAGATAAATCTCTGTATAGAATTCTGTTCTGTATGTGGTTTGACTGATTCTTGTGTGTGACACGAGCAAAATTACTCGTGGCTAGAAAGATAGAGAGAGAAAAAATACAGAGAGCTTTTTACTTTGAGAACAAGTGGCAAAAGGGGAAAATGAGACAGCAAAAGTCGCTCAGTCATCTGTTTTGTTGGCTTGGGTTATTTTCTAAAGTTGACCTGACTTCATATATACTTACTTTATTTCTACACGTTCACACAAAACTACTACGAGATCAGAGAGATGAAAGAATCTCAAGTTGGATTTACCCATTAACTACTTTCACACGAAAGAATTACTACTACTCTACCACTACTTCGTTTCATTATTGGAAAGGTTTACTTTACACTTCTATTAGACTTATGGACTTCTATAAAGTATCATGTTTCACTTGAATTTCTTTACACAAAGCCCTATACACTAATAATAGTGCCAGTACCGAGAGTACCAACAAGAGTACCTATCTGGTAAAAGAATAAATACACTCGGATTTTCATTGTAGACTTTTCTTCTAGCATAATATTATATATTAGCACACCATATGTGAACATAGCATTAGTCTGGTACCATGTACATATACAAGTTTGCAAAAAGTAGGAGCAACAACAACAACATGGTACATTTTCGTACTTCGCGATCCTCGCATCAAGCCATCATTTATCAACTGCTTTTAATCTTCAATGCAGACTGTGTAGTCGCAGTTTGTTGTTTACGTATAGTAAAGATACAATGGAAAAAATTGCATCAAGGTCCGGCTCACCTCGACTTGAATCAAGTTGAGATGAGATGATGATGATGGTTGCTGCAAGAGTTGAGACGCGAGACGAAGAAAGAAAAATAAAATCTCAAATGTATGTTGCTTTTGCCTCTTAATAAAGAGATACTGATAGAGATTCTTCTACTACAGGCAAGTAGTAGTGGAAGAACAACATGGTATGATGGCAAATTCAAATAGTACGTAGCATTGTATTGTAATCAAAGGTAATGTAATGGTACGGCCGAAGGCAAGGGTTGAGCTGAACTTGAGATAAACAGCGAACGAGTCGAGTTAAACATTGTAGACAATAATGCAATGCCATGCCAGACATAGGACATGGAACAACTTTACTTTATTCAGAATTACCATCAGCAGAAAAGTCTTGTGCACACACACACACAGAGATCCACATAGAGAGAGAGAGAGACGAGAGAGGCATTAAATCCAAGTCGAAGCAAATCAAGTCAAAGTGAGACGAGATTCAACATTCAACAGACGCACGAAATTATTACACGAAGGGAGTGCTCGTAGTGTTCAACTAATCGCTGTGAAGGTACCTTACAGCTTAGACATTACTCCAAGTGTAAACCATTTACGACTTAGCCATTCAGTTATTTACTATTCCATCTCACATACATTTACCATAATCGTTGTAGCGTTGTCAGACCATACACGAGTAGGAGACATGTAGCACCATCACTATCTATTATCCCAAATAGCAAAAGATTTGTGAATTGTGAAAGTGAATGCCAAAGGATTCAATTCGCCAAGTAGATATTCACACTTTTTCATATACCTTACCTCTATAGGCATTTCTGTGTATAAAATTGTGCATTTTAGCCATAATCATCAATACAAAGGTACATGTAGTAAGTGTTAAGTATTTTCATCCCATTTTTACCTCGATCATGATCATACAGACGCACTCGATGATTTTTATTTCGTCTACCTATACTGTGTGAATGCGTAAGCACACAGGTATTATTAACCTAATAGGATTTTCCTACTACTGTGTTATTACTATACACTACAGATCATTTAAATATTTTTATTTCTACATAGCACTATGGCCTGGGCAAAATATTAAAATACAGTACATATACCTGTGTATAGTATATAAGTAGCTTGCGAATATTTATATAGTACACAGGTAAACGTATTCTATTCATAAAAACTGCATCAGAGAATATTATATTTACTTACCATATACATACTACACGAGGACCACTATAGGAGTGCATGTTAAAGTTAAAAAGATCCAACCACTTGCATAGTGGAGAGCGTAGGTAGCATGAGAGTGGTAAAGGAATATGTACATAGGTAATAGAATAATGTACCTACATAGAAAAAGTTTTTACATGTGAAGTTTGAACTTGAATGTGATTAGAGTGGGAGCGTAAGGAAAGGAAATAAATACAAGATGCGAATTGAGGCGGCTCGACTTACTTGACTGAGCTACTCAAGTCTTAAATGTACGCTTGGCTCATTCCAATGTTTTTTCGCGGAGACTGATGTGATGTGATGTGAGTGATGTGTGAGAGAAATGATGGGATGTTCATGTTCATTCCTTACGTCTTGTCTCTCTCTCTCTCTTTCTTATATATTACATACCCTATAGTATAAAGGATAAATATCCAACGTATAAGTATATAGCAGTAGGTAATTTACCAGGAATATGAATAGAAATGAGAATCCTTGTTTGCAACCACTGTCTAATATCCCTGTGAAGGTATATGGTATACTTTATATAGAAAGCCAATCTTAAATAATACTATCCTAATATAATGCATTACATTTTTACATTCGTTTAGTTAGTGCAACATAACAGCAGCAGGCTGGTGATGGTAAAGGTCTATTATAATAAAAGATATAAAATTATACACTGCATGCATAACACAGAGAGATAGATATGTATAAAAAGAAATGGTACGCTGAAAAAGAATAATAATCTACAGTAGAGATGTTGTGTGTGAGTGGATACCTTGAAATCTTTTACCTCTTTCGTAGTTGTTTTTACACGGGCAAGTCTTATACCACCAGTATAAATGTACAGTCTGACTCTTCTCTCACTCCATCACCAAAGTCAAAAACGAAATGCATGGTGCATGAGAGAGTAATATGTGTCTAATAGTATAATGCGGTCTTCTCAAAAAGATACGAAGAAAGAAAGAAGCACAGAGTGAGAGAGAGATAGAAATAAATACATTATGTACTCAGTTTAGTGCTTCTCATTGGATTCCACAGAGTAAGACTGACATACCTTAGACATACATTGTGGAATTAGATGAACATAAGCACAACCTACTTATAATGCATACATAATGGCAAAACAGCTTCTATTATAATACGTAGAGAGATACACGAGTACCGTGGATTTCCACCTCTACTGCATGGTACTTGAAGAAGATGACTGTCTACTATCTCCGTTTCTATCCCACTAATAGCAAAATTCATCCAAAGACTAAGAACTTTGCTCGAGTCATGTATTGTAAGTAATCTGTAGGCTGTAAGTAGAAAAATAGCGTACAAGAAGTTTATAAGGTAAGTCGTCAGAAAAAGGATGGACCATATGTTGCATTGTGTGTATGTGAAGGAGCAGGAGAGAGAAACAGACGAGTCAGGTTCGTTGAGTTAGTTACTGCGAGAGCATCAGGAGATGGGAGATAGAAAGAAAATATAATGCAACAGCCATCCTATCACAAACACACAGGAAAGGTAAGTCTAAGTAAGTCTAAGTGCAAAGTAAAGAGAATAGGCAAAAGAAACCAGGCATGTAACGTACTAGCAGCTATTCCTCCGACGATATTTCCACCTTAACTAAACAAGCAACAAATAATAATAACTTGAGAAAAAGAAGAACAGATACGGCTGCATCAGCCACAGCCACAACTACCCTTATATATATCCAGTAAAATAAAATATAATACAAGGAGGAAAACACATTTAGAACCATTTCGGATGAAATTCGAGTGTGCATGTGTATATAATAAGCTTAGGACTACTACAAGGTATAGTAGGTAGAATATTATTATGGTTTATATACACGGCAAGAAGAACGTAGTTAAATAACAAAAGAATACGTGCACGGTGTGTCTATACACACACAGGTGACTTCACAAGGTAATATAATAGTAGAGGTTCATCCCAATTCATACAGGTAAGTTAAAAGTATATATATAGTTATGCATCAACATCTCACGAGTGCATAGGGACATTATTAGAGTAGAAGCACAAACACCACAGGTAAGATAGCCTCGTCGTAATATTCTTCTCATGTCTTAAGTCAAAGTCAAGCTGGATGGACTCAGGAATGTAATGTAATGTTAGATAGGATAATACTAATGCTTCTCTCTCTCTCTCTCTTCAATGTATTTACAATGCATGTACATACAGCAGCACTGAACTGAGAGTGAGTATCTCTGTGTGTGTAAGTGGCATGATGTGCACGTATTATACATAGAAAAAGACTGAGTCGTAACTAAGAAGTGAAGTCAAGTGAAGCAACCGAAGGAAAAGAACTTGACTTGACTCATCCTAAAGTTAAGCAACAGCAGAAAGCATCAGAAAGGTACATTACACTACATTAGATTATATTGCGTTGCATTGCATACACACATACACACTACAAGACTTTATTCTACATACATCTTACAGGCAAAAAAATTCTGAAGCAAACGAAACCACGCCAGCATGCACACCACCACCACCACCACCGCCACAAATACATTACTTATAGCATACAGCATAATAATATCAGATGCAAGGCATTTGGAAACTCTTGAATTTGACTTTGTATGTGTACTTTACATATACATACGTATGTATATACTACCTACATATATTTTATTATTATAATAAACTCATAAGTAATATAAAAGCACGTATAAGAGTAAAGGAACTATTTACAAGTACTAAAAGGCAAAAGGCAACCCTCCGGCTTATGACTTGGACTCTTAAGTCTAAAGTAAATGCATGACACAACATGGAAAATAACAAGGAGCGTACATAAACTAAGACCGAGTCACTCAGAGAGACCAGACCAACAACAGGCCAGCAGATTACAACAGAACTTTTAGACTAACCAATCTTCTACTTGTATATATTACCTCTCTACACTATTAGTATTAGCACAGGCACATACATAATATCATACCACTACAATATAATACCAGTTCACAATCTTCAACAGTCAGTGTGTGTATGATGTGAGTTACTTAGATTATAAAGTGTTCTTATGACTCTTCTCTGTATGTACCAAGTGTAATTCTTCTATACCTTGTACGTTCTGCAGAGACTCTTCTTTTCTGATCTGTTCTTATTCTCTGTCTCTGTCTCTTAAGCTTTTCTTGTGTATAACTACTACTATTACAAGGCATAATACCTACAGGCTCTGGTACTATACGCGTTGTTGTAAAGCACATTAGTAAATATCTCGCAGTACTTATGTATAAAGCGAAAGAGTCAAGAGATATTATGAGTTTAGCTTATATACACATACTAGTTGAAGAGGTACAATATTTAAGTTGGCTTTTGGACTTGTTCTCGAGCAAGAGATATTATTTTATACACAGAGATGGTTTATACAGAGAGGATATATTAAACGCCCTTCTTTCATGTAATGGTGTTATGTTGGTGTATGGAAGTATTTATGTATGTGTATATACTGGTACTGGTACTCCTTGGTTGAATCAGGCTTTTTGGGTTGTTCTTCTTCGGAGGAGTACCAGAGTGAGAAATAGTATAGGTACAGTCTAGTCAGCATCCTCTTCTTTGTATGATCATCATCATCATCGTCGTAGTCGTCGTCGTCATCATCATCATCCCTTCTTCTTCCTTTACAAAGCTAAAGAAAGCTTTCCTCTATCAAATCAAATCAAAGGCATAACAAGAAATATTACACTACAGTACACTACCAGAGGAGGTACAGAGAATTACAGACACATGTGTGTTTCGCCACGGCATGCATTGTGTAAGTGTATCTCTATCCTTTCCGTGGGTTAATATATTTTATTTTACCATGAGAGAGTAGTAGTGGTGTGTATGAGTATTTTATTTTTGTTATAAGCACGCAGTTCATGAGTTACCTCCGTGGATTTTCAAAAGAAACAAGTTGTGGTCGTATATGTAATCTAATGTAAATGTTAATGGAAAAATAAGGATAAGGCACGAAGGAAATGTTTCATGAGAGTATAAAGTAAGAAAAGTATGCACGTATCTCCTGTACGTGTAAAAGCATCCGTATATAATTCTATAATACGATGCATGATGTGAGTACTGTATATAATTCGGGTTTTTGTGTGTGTACTTGTAATATATTACTGTATGGTAGTGAATAGCATGGAAGAAGTGTACTAAGCGGGATTAGCATCTTGAATTTTACAACCTACCCCATCCTTTTCCATATGTCATGCCGTAAACACGGCATAATGAATATATGCACTCGAGACACACATGAAACCATCTCTCTCTATAATGTGTACTTTGCACACACACAGAGTTAACTTGAATTGAAAAGGCATTGAATAACATGCTTAGCATTGCATTCATTGCTAGAAGACTGATTGTAGGTTGACTTGGGTTGCTTATTCCTTTGCCTTACGTATTTTATTTTTAATGTGTATAAAAGTATGGATCCATGTAATGGTTGTATTTGTATCGCCTTATACGATCTTAACTGTGTACTAATATTATAGAAATGGAAAGAGCAAGTCAAGCCAAGCCACCCTTATGTTGCGTTTTGTTGGTTAGGAGAAAAAGTGTAAAAATATTTTCAGGAGAGATGAGAAAGAGACAAGAAGAAAGAAAAGAAATGAATAACATAACTAACAAAACAAAACTACGAGAATGTATTGTGCCAGAGGAGGTAGTAGAGGTATAAGCTATAAACACGTATCGTACACAACATGCACGAAGAAGAACAACAAGAAGAAGAAAAACATGTAGAAGGGTTCCATCTGAACTGGCACTTCTATTTCTAATTTCCTTTCCCTAAGTGTTGATTTTATACCGTGACGCAATTTCTCTAAGGAGAAAGAATGAAACAAACATGACATGCATACAGTCGTGCAGTCCATGAGTGATGTTAAGCGTAAATTGATGGAAATCATCGTTAAGTTCCGAATTTTCATTTGAAGGACGTGAATTTCACTGACTTTGCTCATTACCATTACGATTAGAGGAATTCTCATCGTATAATTTATAAATACAATGCATTTGATAATCAAATGAGATTGTTACTGTGAGAGAATACAGTAATAAGGAGAGAATATATGAATCCTTCATTATAATTACAAGGTATGTGTAGCATTTCCATTTATTATAGGTAGTAACCTTACATAACTAAAATTAAATATTCTGTAAATGCATGCACAGTATTTGCACTTTAGCCATGCAATGCTCATAGTGCATGAAATAATAAAAATAATACATATACCACGTACAATCATCCCTATAACTATATAACTATATATATACTACTAATACTACAAGTACCTAAATTCACTCAGCACCTTCTTGTTCACATTACTTCACATTACATACATAAACAATAATACAGACGTCAAAAGGTCTTAGTGACTATACCCACAATCTAAAATAATATCCAAGTGGACAATGCAATGCAATGACGAGAAAGAGAGTAATCTAACATCACATTGCAATTATATCCCATATACATAGTGACAGACCAGGACAATTCTAGTAGCCAAGAATGAATTCGGAATTTATTCTTAGGAACATTTTGTTAGTTGTAAAAAGGAGCTTCATACGAATTTACGAAATAGCCAAGTACGGCTACTACTACTATGCTATTCCTTCGAAAAGAGTAATAGTAATAGTAATACCATTGCACAACTGCTCTTGTACGTGTATTGTGTGTACTGTGTATTATAACTACTACTACCCTGCTCTAGCTGGCATGGCACCATTATTGTTGAGTGAATAATGAAGGGAAATGGATTGAAGCTCTATTTCTCTATATGTTCGTAGGTAGTTAGCCGTACGTAATACTCGCTCCATGTACTTTTCATTTGACAGAGCAGAATAGAACAGAAAATCGCAGACTGACGGGTTTACTTTACGTTCAGTTCAATGCAGTTTGGCTTTGAGTCTTAAAAAGCAGCTCACATCACACAGAGTGAGAGAGAGAGAGAGAGAGAGAACAGAACAAGCCTGCCTGAAGTCTGAAGAGAGACAGAAAAAGTAAAAGACGAGTTGAAGTTGAACTGGCAGTGGTCCGTATTACTCGTATTACATACATAGACATGTATATAAGAAATTATTTTCTATATAGATATAAACCATATAATATAGCTGCATATATAGACTTTTCTTTACTATTAGTACCCTTTAGACTCAATCCACATCACATTTTCAACAGAGAAGAGAACAGAGCACTATTGCTGCTGGACAGGACACAGCAACTGAGCAGAACACCATTTCCACTAATACGTGATATAGTAATGCAGTATAAAATGTATATAAACTGAAACTTGGTTGTTATTTCGAAGGAGATTCTGTTATAACTCCGGTACTGCTATATATAAAAGAACTCGAAGAGTAGAAGAACAGAGAACTAACTAAATGCATGCTACTTACAGTCGACTTAACGAGTACGCCAAAGACTAGTATGTACTATTCCTGTGTGATATGTTCTCTGTCCATGGTCTGTATTATTCTCTAGTATGTATATATATATAGGACCACTACTACTGCCATGCTTTGTAATGCAACTTGAGTGAAGCAAAGTAAAATAAAGGGGAGACTTTTTCACATGCAGTTGTTGGAATAAGGTACTCTTTGGGAATAAGACTACGCATGGAAACATCTATCTATCTATTCTATCTAGATGACAAGACAAGCAAGGCCTTCTTCAATTCACATAACACACAGAGTCTATATATACATACATATACAAAGAATACACGAACATTACACTATGGTTCTATGTACACCCCATCATATATCTCTAACAACCACGTTCACATACAAATAATAAAACTTCGTTTTTGCTTTACTTTGGGTTACGAGTATTTCTATAGCTTCGCTAATAACAATACTATAAAGCATAATATAATCTAAAGGTACATTTACAACAGCCCAGTCATTACATACTACCCTACCACTGCCACTACGACGTACAAATACATACTTATAATGTAAGTACTACTACTCTCAGCTTTTAGATATCTACATATACCACTGCGCACTGTCATCTAATAACGATATAGAATATTATGCCATATATAGCAGAGAGAGACTGTACTTGCTCTATAATGGAAATAGGCGATGCAATCCAAAGGTTAGTAATGTAATGGTACAGCATGCATGAACAAAGCCTTGCTCCAAACATAATATACACTAAATTCGGAATGCCAGGCGTATATAATACATATCTGCGTGTATATAAGCTGAATAGACTATAAAAGTCCTCTCCTGTGTTCCAAATGATACTAAACTCTGTTTAAGTAGTAGTTCTCCCACTATAGCACATAGAACAAGGCAAACTAACGTGTATAATATATATATAAGTTTACTCGAGTTAAAGTTGCCTTGCTTGCCTGGCTTCGTTCTTCGTGTATGTGCTTATATAAGTGTGTGTAGAATTGAAAGACCCATTTTATATATACATATAGATTGTGTAGAATTATATATATTACTTTACACATGCCTACTAGAACTGGTAAGTAGTAAGAGAGCACTAAGAATTCTGTATTCTGTCATAATCTATCTTTTCTATCCTATCTACTCAACTACATACAGCGTCAGCAGCAGTAGTAGCATGGGAAAGAAAAGCAAAGGAAATTGTATATGCTGTACTAGTAGTATTATTATTGTATATACACACACATACATACAGAACGAACATATTACTAAACTTAAGCGCATAGAAACAGGCAGGGAACCTACTTCTAGCAAAACTATACTTTAGTTCACTTAACTTTATATAGCACCACTAACTAAATACATACTATACATTTTATATATGTATTTTCTGAAGCTAGGGCAAGTTTTTATCGTCAGTTCAAACTGGCATGGCATACAGAATAATATAAAGCGTATATAGAAGTATAAGGCATTAGGCCCTATTAGGGATAGTTCTATTTTGTACTAGAGTGGTAGAGTGGTTAAGATATATAGACATAGATACCAGAGAGAGAGAGAATGACTAACATTACTTTATATACCTACCTACACATACACAGCACCATATCACAAGAAATAAGTACTAGAGAGAGGAAAACTGTGTGTAACATAATGTAAAAGGAGCATACCTTTCCATATACACAGTCTGACTCACACAGAACTAAAACTACATTAATAACACACAGAAAAAGTATAAGTTGGAAGTATACATGGTAGAGAGAGAGGAAAGGGAGTTGAGTTTTAGCTTGGCAAGAAGAATATAATATATCTGTGCTTGGCTTGGCTTGCATTTACATCGCATCGCTTCGTTCATTTCAGTTCAGTTCTCTTTGGATCGCATTTACTTCACTCACTCATGCCATGCCAAGCAAAGCAAGCAACTTTTAAGGGTGGACTTGCCAGTATATACTTTACAAACTTGTATCTGCCTGTCTTTCTGTCCCTCGCCTCGTAGAATATAAAACTTATATGGTTCTGTATAAATATACTTATGTATAGAAGTAGTTAGGTTGTATTTGTGTATCTGGCATGGTATAAGTCTCACAGAACGTTGTGTGTTACATAGACGTGTACTAGCACACATAATATAAAATATAATGACTGTACTCGACGAGGAGCAACGACGACTACGACGACGAGAGCTTGGCAGGTTTGCTTGCCTGGCTTCGCTTTGTGGCAGTGACTGTATAGATAAAAACCGGTTTTGCTATATGCATAGCTCATGGGCATTGTGTGTGGAATTACACGAAAGGAAGCCTAGGCAAGGCCCATTTTCAAAAGAATGACTCAGACGCAGCACTCCTTCAACCAAAGAGCTTCATCCGCTCCATCCTCTTAATTGCACAAACAGTTCTCTGTTTTCCTCCGCCTGGCCCGGCCTTTTTCCCGCCCTGGTTTAAGCCAAAGATCCACTATGGTCACAATCTTTAAGGGCTACAAACTGTCAATAACAGGTCATATTGTCACATATGCATATAGCGCGCGCTCTAATTATTACACAAACTAAACGTAAAATATCGTACATAGAATATTGTAAGCGCTTCATTTTCTAAAGGGAATTCATCCAGAGTGTATTACAAATCCCATGTATATACGTGCGCTTTTCTCTTCTTCGTCAGCTTACGTTTACATTTACAATGCTACACACAATGTACAAACGTATAGCATGGCAAAGTAAAGGAACATGTACCATTATTTGCTTGTGGCAGTACTTTACACTACAAAATACAACGTAGCAACTAAAGAGAGAGAGAGAGAGAGACAGAAACTGAACATTGTAAGTTAGGTTTGGGTTGCATGACATTACATTAAATGCATTGGATTGAATTGCCATGTCTCTGTGTGTGTGTGTGTGAAGTAATAAGTGTATGTATGCAGCAGGAGCAGCATGAGCAGTAGTAGTTTAGTTAGTTGGAGTTTCGTTGTTGGTTGGGTTGAGTTGAATGTTGTATGACTGTGTAGAAGTAGAATGTTAGGACGTACACGTAAAGTAAAGCGTCTACAGAAAAGTAAGTATATTTTATATGCTGCTGCTGGTGATGGTATGGTGGTTGTTCCAAGTTCCAAGCTAAGCTAAACTAAACTAAACTCACGATGATGTGATGTGATGGCTAGGTTTGTGTGAGAGAGCGCGGAGGGGTACGACGAACAACGAGAATATTGAGCTTTAGGTTTGAGTTTAGTTGGTTAGCTTTTCCTTCGTGTTTCCCCTTATCATCATCGCTCTCGCTCGCCTGTGTGTTCAATGTTCAAGTCTGAATGTTCGCTCAAGAGTAGAAACGTCTATGTGACTGTGTGCTTTTTCTACTATGTATGTGTAGTAGTATGTGTGTGTGGCTTGACTCTAAAACTCTATGTGTTTCTACACACAGTACTATTATGCCTGTGCTGCTTCTCTCAATCTCCTGCTGCTGCTGCTCCTGGCTAATGTAATGCTTTTGGTTTTGTCATATCCGTACCTAAAGCGAAGTAACCCAAACTGGGTATCTCTCCACTAGTATGTGTATGTATACTTGGAAGAACAGAATAGAAAAACTGATTGTGAGAAGAGAACAGAGAGAGAATACGAAGTAAAGTTCCAACGTAGACACACATACACAGAGACAGACAGAGAGTTGAGAGTAGTCAAGGGAATGGATATGGAAAAGTGCTTGGCTGCCATGGCCAAGCTCACAGGAGAACGCAGGAGAATTCTGTAAAAACACATAGGCAAGGATAGGAGGGCATACGGACGGAATACACGTAAGCAACCTCCTTCTCAACCATAGCGTCGTATCGAGCTCGAGTTGAAGTGAAGCAAGCAGAAGAGTCAACCAGACCAAGTTTTACGTTACATTTTCCATTTCCTACCACCATCATCATGATCATTGTACATAGTAGACCTCTACTAGCAGTAGACTCTCTTTTCTATGTGATTGTGTCTGTCTCTGCTGACGTCTCTTCTTCTTCATGTACTACGATCCTCAATGTTGGCAAACTAAAAGCAGCAGCTATTCAACTTGATTCTCTCTCTTTCGTTTCTTCTTCTCTGGACTCTTGTACATAGGATGAAATTCTATGCCATCATCCTCGTCGTCGTCGTCAACGTTCTTTGTAGTAGTAGTAGTTGGAGCATGGATGTGTAAGTAGTATGCAGTATGCAATGTTGAAATTCTGCTTTACTTATTCTTCTGGTAGTATGTGTTCAACTTAAAGGCAAAACAACATTGAAGATAGCAGAGGGAATGAATGCTTTTGCTTCGTTTGTTCAATACAGTATTTCTGTGAAGTAATACATAGGCATTGCCTGTGTGCTTGTATGTATCTGGGTCTCGATGTATGTGTAGTAGGTTGTATGCAACCAGATATATTATAGGCATGTGTATACACAGTCAACTTGTTTAAAAACTCTATTGCATTGCATTTACTACCAGAAGATACTAGTACTATCTACAGGAGAAGGAAATATAAAGGCTCACACTACTACTATGTAGTAGTACGAAGCTTTTGGTGGTGGTGGTGGAGAACACAAACACACACACATAGAAAATACATACAGTCAGTGAAGGAAAAGCAATGTAGAGCTAAAGCAAAGCAAAGGAAGCTAGGGCAAAGCAAAGGCAAACTAAACTAAAGGCAAAGATACACTTTAGTATGTAGGAAAGAACGAATGTAGCGTACCTAAAACGTGGAGAGAGAGAGAGAGAGACATGATGTGAAGCTAGGGCAAAGGCAAAAGCATTGAATTGAATAGTAGTCCTATGCTACAAGAGCAAGTTAGACACAAGGAAAAAGAAGGCAGGCGGACTGTGTGTTTCGAAAAGCATTGGTGGTGTGGTGTACGTTAGTTACGTAGTAGACGAGTGAATGTATAAAGCTAAAGCTTGCTAACAATAAGGCAAAGTGAACCAAGAACTTATTACTGCTGCTACTGCCTACGAAATTCACAGAGTATGGTATCGTGTCGTCGTCAATACTACTACTACTACAATACTCGACTTGCATAAAGTACTCTAGGTATAATATTCTAGGAGAGTGTACACAATACGTACTGGGAATATCACATATAGGAATAGTACACCATAGGAGTAGTAGTAATGTAACGAAACTTAAACTAAACACACTACAGCTACATAGTAGTAGATTTTCTGTGTGTGTATGTGTGTGTGTAGTTTAAGCTACACTACTCCAGTACTACCTACATGGACTGTACATTTGTACTACAGTACTCCCTTTACTTTAGCATGGCCCATGACGAAGGCTTACGATACACACACAAGAATTGTACAGAAACTACAGTCAACAACAGTAACCGAACAGTCATCTTTGCTAACATTTACGAGAATTTAATGTTAAATTCAATTCTGTTCGTACACTGTTAATAGTACACTGTACACACGAAGTTATAAGTAAAGGGACGATGTGTACACTTAAGTGGACGTTTGCAGTGAATTTGTAAAGTGAAGGGAGAAGAAGTTGGAAATCTATTTGGAAGGGTTGAAGTTTGTGTGTGTAGAATAGAATTGCTTCTTCCAAAGTGGAAATTCGAGAAAATTACCAGAGCTATATACGTACAACATGGATTAGCGTGTGTAGCAGTTGGATTATTGACATTGGAAACTGGAAAGGTGGAAAAGTGTCTTTGGAATTTGGTGGTTATCAAGAAAAATCTATACACACATGAAATTTTGGTTTGTATACATACAATAGTTATATATATTTAAGCTATACGTACATGTGTCTTAACACTTAAAGGTACTACATATTATACTATATACAGTGGTATGATGGCTATATAGTATAGCTACTATATACATACGCTGCCAAGCCAAACCATTAAGTTGAACATTCAAAGGATTCAATTGAATTCTGAGCTTCTCCCTCCTCTCGGGCTGCCAGCTTCTCCGTCAAGTCTAAATCAATTTATTAAGCCAACTGGACTTGATGGAAGTGTTAAGAAGATTGGAAATTATTGAGATTCCAACAAATTTCCAACATTACAAGTCAAGCTCCTTGTAATTTAACACAATATGTAAGTTTCTCACAAAGAGGGTAACGTTAAAGTAAATTTTCATTTTATCGTCAATGTTTCTTGGAGTTGTCTTGTCCATGGTCGCTGGTATTAACGAGTAAAATAATTTGTTACACCATAGTATGTATACGGTAGAGCACTATATTATTATGTGCATCATTCACTGTGGATATTGCTATGATCTGTTTACGTAATATTATTACTTATGGAAATTTTAACTGTTTTATATAGCTATGGATATTGCCAAGGGGTGGCTCACGGAATTTCAGTAGTTTGTTGTGATAACGAAAAGAGGAAAAGGAAGAGAAGAGCTATTTTCACAAAGTTTTAAGTGTAAACAATTTGGAATACATCGACTACAGTTTGGAAAGGTTGATGATGATGTTAATGATGATGTGGAAATCAAGAAGGAATCCATGACTTGAATAAGGATGACGATTCTACTTTGTTATGTGAGTGATTAGCTTGTTTGTGCATTGTGCAGTTTGGAAAATAAATTATACTAAAATTATGATCGTGGTGAGCAGTTTCAGGCTGTTTGCTTGAACAAGATGTCTATTGACATCTACGTCGGCCATGTCGCTTCTCGTAAACTTCATTTTCATCGAGTTGTCTAGTAGAAAATCCTGAAAGTGTTCGTTTTCCAGCTCTCTGTGGCTGTGTTAACGGAAAGTTCCATTGCAGGGAAGGTAATTTAATTTCTACGAGTCTTTTCCTTTAGTGTGTATTGTTATTTTACTAATAATCATGATGGGAATAAAATTTCGCTCAAGTTAAACGGGAAATCTGAATGAAAATGCGGAGGAGAGCAATAAGTGATTGTAGTAGTTACAACAGTATTCGTTTACCTTTAGTTTTGTGCTACGAAACGAAAAGCAACCCCCAGGATTGCTTATATTCCTCCGTACAACCGTCATCTTCATTTCACAGTTTGTGTTTTTGTGCGTTTACACAGTGTACACACGAATTTTCAACAGTAGTTAACAACAAACGTCAGTTGGTGAAAGCCACGTATTGTAATCCCAGCTAACTACAATTCATACCGATAATACAAATATTGCTGTGAGAATTTATTTGTGAAAAGTTGAGCAACTCATTGTCAGTGTCACAATGACCAGTTTGGTGAAGAGCGGTGTGCAGAAATCAATTGTTTAATGTTCTCGTTGGAATATGATGGCCACGGCTCAGGCGGAGACGCCGAAGATTTGTGATACTAGTGGCAGTGGGAAATCTCATGGACATAGTCATAATAGTGGTGGACTAAACAATTCTCATAACTTAACCAATGGTATTGGACACGATAAATCTGACTCGGACTCTTCCTCCAATCAAAGTTTGAGCAACTCCAAAGACCGCGGAGAGCCAGGAGCTCCGAACACAAATAATAACAGCAACCAGCAAAACAATCATGGTCACAACAATAAGGAGAGTTTTACATTTAGAAATTTTCTCTCCAATAATTCGACAACCCCAAATAACAACAATAATAACAGTGGTGGCAACAATTCCTCGTCACAACAGCAGCATCATCAACAGCCACATCCCAACCCCAGCTATGATCATCGAAGTATGAGCCATAATAGTAGTTCGAACACTAATAGTCACGGTGGCCAAACAAATAGTCACCCAGACCAACAAAAAGGAATGCCCAATGTGAGTGAAAACAATTTGAATGCCCCTGACTTGCAACAACAACAGCAACAACCTCCTGGAGCCGGAGCTCATGGCTACCCACCTCCACATCAACAACCGCCACAGCACCATCAATATCCCGCCGGCTATCCGCCATACCGGACGGGATATGAACATCATAATAACACCGACATGAATGCTTCCCAGCATCCTTATCAACATCCCTACCCTCCACAGCAACCTCCAATGAGATTCCCTGGTAATTTTCACAAACATTTCCTCACAATTCCCGCTAAATAATTTTCTACTTCAAATTCCAGAAATAAACAAATATCTTTTCATTAATTACAGGGAAGCCACTTCCAGGAGGTCCTCCGGGTGGAGCACCGCCCCAACCTCCTCCAGGACCTGGACAATATCCGCCTCAACAAATGCAAAGAGGCTACCCGCCAAATCCTTCTGGTATTTCGGGTCAATCCATATCTCAACCAAGTGGACCCACACCCACCTTAAATCAACTGTTGCAATCTTCGGGTGGGACTGGTGCTAGTGGACCAGGGGCAGGTGCCCCGGGGATGCATGGACATAGATACCCTCCGCCAAGTGGCTATGATCCATCATCCTATGTTTCCCCTCACAGTAAGGCTGATTACCCTGGGTCAACATGGCCTGGTGGTCCTCCACCTCCCCCATCTAATCGACCTCCAGTCAACTCCTATGGTCATCCTCCGCCACCTCAATTTCAACAACAACAACAGCAGCCCATTTACAGACAAGTAAGTACAACTTAACACTCTCCCGTAGCAAATAATTCCGCCTTTGCCATTTTATACGTGCAAAATGCTTTTCAAATTGTACTGCCTTATTCTTCAGCTTTAATTCTCTTTTCTGCAATGCATCAATACGTCAAAAAATGTGCATATCAAATTAAGCTTGCATTATAGTATCTGTAATTCTCAGCACTCAGCAGTAAATCTTTCGGGAAGTTATTCATGAAACGGGAGAATAAAAATTTCACTTTGTTTATTTTGTTATTTCCACGTCAAAATGTAATTGCAGTGAAAGCCCGGGGAAAAAAGTTTACATAATATTCGGTGAAATGCGTATTTTCCTTATACCTATTGATAAATCATAATACGTGCATAACACTTGTGTAAACAAAAGAATGTGCCGGTTGATGTGTTTGAGTATTAATGTGTAGAGTGGTGCAGTAGGTATTAGTAGCTATACACAACGTAGCCTAAAGCCTACTTTTGAACTTGATAAATTCAACTACTCAACTCAAAGATAGATAAAACAATTCCGGTGCAATTGCCGACGCTGTTACATTTATAGACAAGAAACACCGATTAAAGTACGTTGTACCTTTTTTGTACGTTTTGATATAGTCACATAATGAATGTGATTCGTGAATGACCATGTGTATACGATAACATTGACCAAATTTAATCTTCGAATTTCCTTTCTCTCTCTCTCGAGTGTTTCTGCTGACACGAGGGAAAACTTTCTTGCAACTTATGTAACAACGTAACACCGTGTTTATGACTCGAGTCTATAAAAGTTGCTTCATTTATGAATGAAACGCTGTTAATTGTATACACGCATACTGTGGTACCTTTCTTGCGTACCTGTCCCTATAGGACTACAATATGCACCGTTTGTGTTTGTGATGTATTTGAAGCTATATTATTTTTACAAAGGTATTTATTATTTCAATTGTCAGCCAGACTGTTTGCTGATTCCTTTGAGCGGATATAGCTTTGTATTGCGTTTCACGAAATTTCATTAGTAACAGAGAGAGATGTGTATTTACGTTGACTACTTCTACTCTTTGCGATGAGACAGGTTCTCTCAATGGAAATTCTCTGGCATTAGTCTACAAGCTTAATTTCTGCATCACTAATTGACTTTGAGCTGCTTAGAGAAATATTCCTTTTAATCAATACGCCCACCAACACATGCAGTTAGTACACGGTTACTTCTATGCAAGCATGTTACATAAGTACAGAGAGAGAGAGAGAGAGAGTGGGAGAGTGAGCGTGTGATTGAAATGCCAATGCTTAACCAGCCAGTAGCAATCAAAATCAAGTGTAAGCTAATTGAATTATCAATCACTGTAGATCTAGTCCCATATATTATATGCTATGTATAATACCATTGTGTTCATAAAAACCAATTATTTCACATGTTTTCTCGTCCTGCTTCCCTTATGCCACATCAAACACAGATGCACATAATTTTTAATTCATACTTTGATATTCTAGTTGGTTTAACTCTATATAATCCATTCGGTTATTGGCCAAAATAATTCCAGAACCTTTCTCCCTTGATGATTTTGGGCAATTTTGCAAAAAGTGTGAAATCGGTTGTAGATTTTGTGTATTTTACCCGAATTCGGGATTTTTTACGTATTGCCATACTAGGTAAGGTAATATTGACTTACTGAAAGATGAAAGTTGTAAATAGGGGAGATGATGAACTTTCTCCGGATGAGGGATTGTGTATATTTGTATACAAATTTTGTGCAATGTGGTTTACTGGTAGTAAGTTTGGTTTGGATAGTAAGGTGGTCGTCGGGTTTGTCCCATAATGGGATCCGCACGGCATTGAAGTGAACATTCGGCATTCCATCTCCCATGTGGTTGAGTTTGAGACAGAGGTGTCTCGGTCCTGGTTTGGTATGGACTTGCCTGGCTCGGTTAGCTTATTGAATTGAAAAGCAAAAGCATGAGAAGCACGTGGAGTCGTCGTTTTGGTGCTCAACATAACATGCTTCAATCTCTTTGGATATCCCCTAATCTCGAGTCGCTCACATGGCTATATGACTATGACTTGACTTGAATGACTATTACTCTTCTACTACAAACCGACATCGACGACTACTACTACTACCACCACCAAAGCAAAGTAAATCTCACCGAAGAACGAACGAATGAACCCAACCAAGTAAAGTGCTTGTACATACTACATATATACATACATACACACATATATAACAAAACTTTCCATTTATATTCTGTACTTACATTATCTTGAGGTATATATCACACATATAGTATATACCACCACAACTCTTGCACTGTATATATATATATATATATTGCATATATGAGATGCTTCAATCCGAGTGAACTTCACTTTACTCACTGCAACTCCCTTTACGCATTTTTACAAACTTTTTTTTGTACACATGACTTGTCTTCACTCCGTTTCACTATCGATGAAAGACCTCGAATCGACGACTCTATATCTGGTAGAGGTGCCTAATCGTAGTAGATATATTTTTAGGTGTCTACTATACAATGGTAAATGGTGGTAGTATATGTTAAACCAGACCACGGACAACACGGATTTCAGTTTTCAGTTCTGCTACTTGGTTTTCTTTCTCATTCTCTTGTAAGAGTTCAGGGAGATGGAGATATAGCAATATTTACAAGCGACGACCTTTTATACGATTCCTAAGCACTTGTTTACCCTTTTAGATGGGATTTACTGCAAGGATGCATTACAATACAACAAGTAAAGCATGAAAACACATAAATTTTGTCAGCCTGCTACTTTTTAACCAAGGCATATTAGTGATATTATGCAATGCGTGATGTAACCTAATGCTAGATGACTAACTAACTCGTTCGATGTTCAAACTATTAGTATGATCATCTTGTTTATTATGTAAGTAAGCCTGGCAATGAGTATTCATCGTTTCTAAGAATGCTCTCAGAGTTGGAGGATGCGATAAGAATAATATAACTCGCAATTACCATATTAACATATTATATAGCAGTAATAGTTCACCAATACACTTGCGACTGCAGTGAAAAAATGGATAATACAATGATGTTAAATTATACAATGAGGATTGTATCTTCGATATGAGGTGATATTTGTGATACAAGTACAAGTACTTACTCAGCATGGACTCCTGCTGACTTGGCTCGCCACTTGTACTCGGTAATTGTACGGTAAATGTTAATATTATTACTATGACCCGTGGTCGTGAAGTGGTCTTCGTCGTGTCTTCTTCTTCGTCTTCTCTCTCTCTCTCTCGTGTAAAGTCTTATTTGTCTTATTACATAGAAAAGTACCAGTGATGATCATAATCAGATAGGAGCTGCATTTACAACAAAACAGAATAGAAACATTCTTATCTATATGTATGACAGCCTCAGGTGTATAAAAGTTTCTTTCATTATCTCTCGCAAATGAAACTTATAAAATCCTACATGCTCCATTGTTTGATTCAAAAAAGAGATGTAAGTAGTACTACTCATTTAATCCATACGACCGCGGTGGCAACGTGCTAACCTATGTCAATAATACTCGGAAAATTAAAAGCTGAACAGAATTGATACATCGTGTAAATGGTAAAAGATTACATTTATTTACACGTAGCATATATAGCCAGTACCTATATTTACTTAATTAGTGTAGCTATTTATGTAGGTATTTATACAAAAAACTACGTAGAACATTATTAACAAGTTTGTTAAGTAGGTACATGTAAAATTTTTGCTTCATTTTGTATTATACGGATTTGTTCTTCAGGTTTTTTCCAAACAAGGTGTATATACTTAGTAATCCCGCGATATGATAAATGTTAGGATGTAGCTTCATATGATATGATCATAAATTTAATATCACTTACTTCTTAGACGTAGTAGGTAGTAGGTATCTATTTCCATATTAACTGAACTGGTTGTTACACATGTTACACTAAACGAAAAATTGTAGACATGACGTGATTTTTAAACGAATATAATTGCTGTTGATTCATCTATCATCAAGTTTGTGAAGGAACCTGCTCTGAAAATATTAATTCACCGAAGAAAGAGCGATTATAAAGCTAATTGATGTACATGTAGCTTACCTTAGCTCGTGTGTGTGTGTAACTTTTAACTTGTGGCCAACCCACCTATTTGTCAAAGTCGTTTCCCTCATAAAATGCTGAATGTTTTACTTTCATTGTATTTTTCTACTTTGTGAAGAAAAAGTAACGTGCTCTGTTTTTTCCTATAGGTGTTATATGTATTTCAGTTAAGATACCTACTATATCGTGGTAAATGTATTTTTACTAGGTGTAGGTTAATGTACGGTAGTGTTAGATTGTAATTATTGATTATGTTGTTACATAGTCATTACAGTACAGACATAACACAGCGAGGTAAAAACTTTAGTTTCCTTTATGACTTTGTGTAGTAGTTTAATGTAATAGTTAAGTTGTTATAAACAGAGGAACATCATCTGACTACGAGATGGTCGGTATAATATTCGTGTAGTGTGATATGTGTAGTAGTTGAGCAGTCGTGGTGGGGTCTTCTCAAGAGAGCTGCTGGGAAACTAGGTGATGCTTTAGAGCTTTTAGGAACTTTTTAAAGTTTACTTGTTACAAATTAGAATGCCTCCTACGGCTTTTTTGATTCCAGTTTACTTCAGTTTACTCAGTTCCAGGTTATATTATGTGTAACTGGCAAAAGCAACTCATCAACTAAATACTTTATTTTCCCTACCCTTTTCCCCACTTACTTTTGCATTTGCGCCTTATAATCAAACTTACGGGCTCATAAACTTTAATTGCTAAAGTGTTTACAATAGTTTCCCGAATTCCCTACATTTTAATTAATTGACTGCAACTGCAACACAATGGAACCATTATTAAGTTTCTGTTGTTGTCACACATGCAATATAACTACCTACTTCTCTTTCTGCCAATTATTTTTCTACTTTTTTATGAAGATGCTTATACAGAAAAAGTATTCTGTGTATGACATACCTGCAGCTAAGCAGTTACCATAAATTCCTTATTTTAAGAATATGCACAATAAGGGAAAAATATATACAGGGAACACCAAACCAATTTACTGTAATTATTCTATTCAGCATAATATGTCTTATATTGGTTTAAACTAGTGTAAACACACTACTGATAGGTACTGTAAATAAAATTGTAGGAGTTTACAAATTATTCTGAGAAAATTAAGTAAGAATTTCGTGTTTACAGTTGTTCTGACCAATGTGCTTGTCTCTTTACATTATGAAATGCGCATTTTAATATTATTTATCCCGAAAACTTTTGCTAGTGTTCCAGGGTGTATGCGTTTGAACAAATAACAGCGTGAGATCATACCAGGTGTATATAGTTCTACCAAATGCACATTTGAATATGTCTACACTTCCATAGCAAATGTTAACATCTTGATTTGTACGTCTACCTGTGTAGGGAATCATTTGTGGCCTTATTACACAAAACAGATCTCCACAGATAGTAAATCATGAAGTAGCACAATTGTTTAAATGAAAAGTTAATTAAAACAACCAACCACCGAAATAATACATACAATTTCTACCAGGGACGAGTTCGTGGATACCTTAAGTAATAAATGCTACTTATACTACAGAAGTCTATAAAATTTATATGAAACCGGATCGAGTATAAACTAGCGGTATATAGCTATACTTGTTTAATGCAATTGGCCTATGGCAGACTTACCATTTGTTGATGTAGTATCATCATCTTCATCATTTATTTGCCAATACTTAAGTTTGGAGCGCCGCAATGTCTACGAGGACATTAAATGATAAAAATTGAATATGGAATGGGTTGTTTCTTAGTTTGGTGGAATTACATTCTGTTTTGTAGACAAAATGTCTACCATATTCACAACAAGAATAACGAGCAGTTAGGGATTCCCTTTCTTGTCGGCAATTACCCATTATTACACTCATTATTAAAATCTCCGTTTTCAAGTTCCTATGAGTCAAGTCAGTGAGTGTAATAAAAAGTACTTTCAATCTGCACGCATCAAATATTCTCTAGGTCTGTTATAATCACTTGCGTCCGTCTTTTGAACGCAGACACTCTTCCTTTCATTTCATTACGCATTAAATTGTTCGATAACATCATGAGCATTTGCCTCCGTCTGAATCTGAATAAATGAATTTGGTTTTATTGACTGAGAATTTTTTGCTTAATTGTATATTCAAATCGTTTAAGCAGCTTTAAGGAAGGAATACCTACAGTAGCATTATTTCCACTGCTGTATAAGTATAAGACACCTACTGATTGATGCCAATGTGAAATAAAGCTTTAATTTACATATAATCGTCTTAATTTTAGGTATCTGAACGAATACCTATACATAATTACGTGTTTGCTGTGTAATATCTGATTTCAAACTTGTTTTTTATAATATATACACATCTTTTACATGAAATAAAGAGTTAAGGAAAGCAAAGTAATTTTTACATCGAGTAACAACGACGAGGTCCTTTGGAATCATGAATAAAATGCGTGTTACAATTGATAAAGCGATTTACTGTGCTATAACGCATGACGTATAAAATTGATGATCTTGACCTAGTAGCCTGATGGCAATAATAGTGAGTCTCTTGTCTCGACAGTAAGTCTATGTTTATTACAGTGTAGTATTATCAATTAGGTGTATGAAATACTATATAAAACCACTTAAACATCAAACGATTAAATCCGAGTCAAACTTTCAAGCGTTTGTAGTCAAATAGGTTTGTTGAACTGAAAGAGAATAGGTACGTCGTCTACGTTGTATAATAGAGCAAGTAGTTTTAATAGAGAATCACATTGCATGATGTTACGATAAGAAAACAAGGAATAATAACAGAACCAAGATGGAATTATGAGAATGAGAGGTGCGATAATAATAATAATAATACAGAAAGAGAGAGAGACTCGTGGAGTTAGATGCAAGTTGAATTATTAAAGCAGGTAGTTATACGGGACATGCTGACTTACCATTAAAGAAATATCGAAGTAGTGACGATATACCTTTATCCGATAGGCGTGTGCATGTATGAAACTGAAACTAACTCCAAACACTTAATTTGTCGGCTGGCCAAATTCATTCTGCCTTAAATACATATCTCTCTATAAGAATACAAAACGCATATCCTATGTATTGTACTGAAAAGTGTATATAGGTATTTTACGTGCAACTTTTAATATCATTATCATATTTTCCCTTATATAGGTATTCGTAGTATATCCTGTATTACATAGAAATAGTTTGGAAGTTATTACCTACTATGACTTTTACACATTAAGTAGGTTCAACTTAATGTTTCTATGTATTCTACATTTCAATTCAGCGATTGTATATACGTGGAACTTCTATGTATAACCATATCACTTCTAATAGTAAATCGTAAAGACTGTCCGTCGGAACTTACCAAGTCCAAGTCGAGCCGGCCGGCAAATCATTTTATATGTTCTCTCTGTATGGCTCAACTTGACTTAGGTATAAACTAAATACATTTATTATAGTATAGGTAAGTCATATCGTGTAATAGAAGTTTGTAGGTAGATATTTACAGAAGACAAAAAGAGTGAAGTGAAATAATGTGCTATTTTGTATGTCAAGATTATTTATGAGATAATCGTACATGATGGACGCTTACACACTTTCATGTGTACAAAATATGCACTTATTGTATTTACTATACGTTAACTTACTGACAGTTTTTGTGAGCGAAATTTCTTTGCAGTAATATACTTCATCACATTTATTTTGTCTTTGTAAAATACAGATTTACATTTTTAAGCACTACCTGTTATACTACAGTGCACATAATCACGAAGGAAGTTACGCTAATGGATCTACTATTAATCAATTGAGAATCAAAATTTTAAAATCTTGATTTTGTTTATCGACGTTTCGTTTGGCTAATTTCGTCATAATGAGGTATCACAATAAAATTCTTGTAAATTTACATTTCAAAAATCTGTAGAGGAGATTAGGGAATCTTCTGAACTAAAAGCCAATACTAGGAGAAAAAGATGCTATAGAGAAAATGCAATGCAGGTTGCCAAGTTAAGTGATTCATGGTTTAATTGAGGTTCAAATATTTGCTCTGCATACTTATACATAAAAAATGTAAAGGTTTGAATGTTTACACAGGCAATGCATATGTCTCTATGTGTAATGCGACTTATACTCTCCGTTAAGTCGTTTTGTTATTATCGTGCAGAAGACTAAGGCAAGTACAAGTTCATAAATAAAATAGAATGAGTAAATGAGTTATAGCTTACGTAGCATGTAATGCTACTACTATAGTACCTACTACTAGTAGTACAAAAACATCAGAGACAAAATACCTGCCCTTGTGCTTTATATATTGCATATATGCAATTAGTCCACTATATATAGCTGTATATACAGATATACTTAGCCAAACTGCATTTCCTAAGACTGTGCATGGGACATGCAGACAATCATTATTTCATTTTCGTGTTGATTATATACTCTGCTCGTGCTCGTATTAAAGCGGCACTTATACATTCATCTAATAATAATGTGCGAGCTAAAGTTAAAACGATATAAATACAACAAGAGTTTTGCTTAGAGGTTATCTGATAAACCATATTTAATGAATAATATATCATTAGTAAACATAATATACCTATACATAGACAGATAAGTTATTTGTGCGTATGGAATGCATATTTATTTTGTTAACGTTATATACTCTTACGTAACATTACGTATATAGGTATACAGAGTTATAATGGAGTTCCAAGGCTTTATATAGAAGTAGGTATATTCTTTATGCATTATTACTATGTATATATAAATAGGTAGCATCTGTTTGCTTTTCTTCACTGTCATATGTCAATGAACGTGAATTTTTATCAGAGTGTAAAAAAGTGGTTTGTGTTTTTATACACGACGTAGGTGGTATGGTAGATGTACTTATATTTATGATTGCTATATGTACACTACATGGATTTTAGTTGTACTTGTCTATGGCTGAGTTCTTCTGCGAGGAAGACAATGTCAATCTGAAGGTAAATGCTAATAAAATATCCTGTTATAAAATAAGCGAGCTGAAAAGTAAAATCGCGGGTGCTCTATTGTCGTTGTGTGTTTGTGTGGAGTTTGTTTTTAAGTATTGGGAAGTATCGCATCAGGTGTGCCTCTCTGTACATGCAGAAAAGTAATGTTGACTTTAGTTTGGGAGAAGGGTGCACACAGAACAATAAAGTGCACACATAAATAGAGCAAATGGACAGGTATTATATTGAAACACACGGGTATAGTATGTTGTAAGTTGTATGAAATGACATTGGCTTGGTTTGCATTTACATTGGAGAGTCACCGTCGGAGTTTTTTCGTGAAGGAGACGAATGTTGATTGCAGAATAGGAGAGAATGTGCACATTTCGAGGGGAAAAGAGAAGACACGTGGGAATTTGCCGGTCTGTGATGGTTTGGCTTGGACTGATACACATAACATAGTCTCTATGTGTTTTTCTACACGAGTTAAAGTATTTAGTATGTGCGAGTTGACTTGGCGTGCTCCGTAAGGAACTATTATTATATTGCTAACAGAACAAAACAACATTGCAGATAGTTATAGTCACATGGTGGTAGTTTAGTTTCTTTAGCTCTTTGCTCACTATTTCCACTACTCACTTTATCCCTTTTGTTTTGTTTGCACATTCAACTTTGAATCCCAAGCCAAATACAGTATGAAATGGAAGAGACAGAGAGAAAGAGAGAAAGAGAGACAGAGTGTAGTAGAAGTTGTACACGAAAATGTACAAATAATGAAAGGCAAAGAGAACATTGAAAAGTGAAGTGATATTTATTGAAAGGGGAAAAAGAACTCTACATGAGGATGGATTCATTCTATATGCACTCCGCAATATTTTTCAGTCAACCATGCCTTCTAAGAAAGCTTTGCTGACTTTGAATTTGACTGAGGCGTAAAGAATTCATTCCAAAAATTTACGTCTTCCACGTAGTATAGTAATACTACAGATAGTATTTTGTAGGTATTCTTCTTGGAAGTATATTTATTCTAGGTTCTTTGGGTTATATTACGATGGTGTGTTATGGCAGAGCATATGGAGACATAAAAGTTTGTTTGCAAACTTTAAGTCACAGTGCTACTCTGTCAACTCTTTTCTATTCGCTAAATTGACTATCTTTTTGCTCCACATTACAGAGTAAATGTACCAGCACGATTTATGCGCATCTACAGTAATGGCAATAAATTACGCAAAATACACCGACTTGTTTTCTACATGTACTCATACAATATTCATGTAGGCTTCATTCGGCATTCATTTTAAAGTCATTACAATCAGTAAAATTCTGTACTAAAATAATTAGATCAATTTTGGCAACCTATGCAAAAGCATTTCAGCAATATTATTTTTTCATAAGAGATTCGACATGTAAATATATTCACTGTCTGTGATTTCAAATTGACAATAATATTATTATTTTGCTGAAAAAAGCTTACTCTTTGAACATAATATGTTCAAACAGTAAGCTCTAAATTGTATAACAGTGCAGAATTACAGATGCAAGTTATGTAACAAAGTAGGCTTAGTGTAAGCTTAATTCAACGTTCATTTTAAAGAGGTTACCAGCAGAAAAATTTAATATTATACTTAATTAGGTAAATACTTTTGTGGAATGTTCACATGTTTGTATTATGTGTAGTTTCAATTTGTACAATGCAATTACTTTGTTGAAAAAAGTTGACATTTTTATTAAGACAAAATTATGTTAGTAGATCCGAGTATGCGATGTATCTGATATAGCTGAACCGATTGTGAACAAGTAACAATTACAAATCGATTTTAGACTAAATCACTGAAATATGGAAATATCGTTATATTACTAGTAATATTAGTAATAAGTATACGTATGTAAAAGTTCAAAAAATTTAACGTTTAAGAACAAAAAGTAGTGTTTTAAAAAATTTTGTAAGATATAGATTGTAATCTTGTTTGGGATTCCATAATAAGAAAAGTTGTCAGATTGGTGCACATTTACATCTTTATATAGTGACTCTTTGTTTGAATAATGATTTGACAATGCATTATAAACTTTTGTTGGTTTTCAGAGAGAGAGATATTGAAAGTTGAATGCAAATTGTAAATGAAAGTCTGTTGAATTGTAAGTGTGCATTGATGTGAATGCAGAGCGTGGGGATGGATTTGACTACCTAATGTAATTGCTCATTGTCGTGGTCACGTTCTTGTCTGGTTTGTCTCAAGTTTAGGCATTCCAAAATAAATCCACTGTTCGAAACCACTCACAATGCAATCAGGCACATGAGAGTTTAAAATGGTATGTTCAATGTAATACACACGTTGCTGCCGTATTTACATTCTTCACTTATATCAAACCAATTTCCCTGTATATATACGGTTTATTATATCAATACTCTATACACTCACCTTATTTATAGGTGAATTAATGCATGAAAGAATGACGTAATTTCACGAAATCATGAATGGGCTTAATGGTAAAAAATTGTTTATGTGACTGCTTAAGAAAAAGAGAGAGGTTACATAATTCTTCCCTATACACATTGACATTTAAACGCACAAGTCGAATGGAGGTTATTGGTAAAGTTATTTATACTTACACACACGCCAATCGTATAGCTTGTGTCCTCGATTCCTCACGTTTACTAAAATGACTAGTACTGTAGTAGCAGAGTTGCATTGCATTTACTAAAGCGGGCTTTCAACTTAAAAAATGTAAATAGGTAAATACTCTTCTGGAAAATGAATGCGAATAAGTATAATGGAAGACATCATTTATTTATGCATGCAGGTGTAGGATGGTCTATATACAAATTGAAATGTACTAATACTACCTACCAACAACCTCACGTATTTAAACAGACCTTTAAGCAAACTGGAATGAAAAGAACACCAGACTCTCCTATCTATTTGTAGTTTCGTTTCTAAAAGTACCTCAAAGCACGTAAAGCTTGACAAAGTGAATTGAATGAGAAGAATGTCAAATAAGCACATGCATTTACTTATAATACATGTAGGCACGGCCATAGTAGTAGCCCATATCGCCTGCCTCGTGTCAGTATACTTTCTGTAGCTCTATCAGCAAAGTTTTATCAAGAAATATATAATAGTGACCTACCTTGTGCTACCAGTATATAGATTAATGCTGGAAATGTAAACTTATATAGCAGATGTTCTCCTGTAAACTTTATATACTGAAGTATATCCTATATACTCTTTATAGAAAGACTTTTAGTGTACCTACGACCATATATACAAGTATTTGGTAGTCGTAAAGTAATTCGATGGAAAAGCACGTTGCCGTTGACTTGCCGGTGACTTGAGTCGAGCATTACACAATGTACATGAGGAAAGGAAAGAGAAGGGCTTCCTTTTCTTCGGAAAGTTTTTCTTCAATGATTGCATCGTTTGCGTGTGTGCATTTATCTGCATTTGCCTTCGTTGGCTATGGCTCTGACTTTCTTTGGCATGGCTACAGCATTCTTAGTTTTGGCAGTTTAGTTCACTTGGAGACTCCGAGTCGGGTAGGAAGGAAAGCCAAGTCATGCCAGGAGGACAAGTCACACAGCTCCAGTAAACCTACAACGTACTACTACTACAACATTCATGTAACATGCATGCTTCCCTATCTCTGTACTAACATATAATACTATTCTATGCACATACACACTGAAGAAACTAATATATCGTACTTTTACAATATATATAGAGACTGTATGTGTTTTAAGCTGGCATTTAGCATTAGCTCCTTGTAAAAGCAAGCAGAGTTTGATTTCCCTTGTAGTAGTAGCATGGTAGTAGTAAAGAACCAGCCACACACACATACACAGTCATAGGGAAAATATATAGGCAGTAGAAAAAGATAGAGAGAGAGAGATGATTCTGAGCAAAGATGTTGTGGAAACTACAGGAGAGTTTCCAAGTAAAAAACTAAAGGCGGGATTCTTATAAAAGATCAGATGGGAAATGGATTGAGTTGAGATGGGGAGACAGAGAGACAGACATGGCCAGACTAAACGAAGCCTTACCAAGTTTTACCAACTACGAACTACACTCTTCCATCATTCCAGTCAGACCAGGTCCATAGGCTCACTCAGACAGACGAGTTTTTAGTTTACTTGACTTTCCTTTTAGTTTTAGCTTACAGCTACCAAAACAAAATGCACCATGCTACATATCCAGAGACAAACTACCACAGAAGCTCCTTCCTCACAGAAGAGAACTACTACTAAAAAGGTAGATGAGTAGTATGAGTTGCCTTTGCTGGCAGTGTTTGTGTTCTTCCTCCTCCTCGGCTATAGCTTCATCTCTGTCTCTCTCTCTCTCTCATTCTTTTCTGTTGTTGCTGGGCACATTTTCCGTTTTCCCGTCTCTTGTTTTCCTGTTCTTCTATCTCTCGTGTCTCTACGTACCTAACTAACTTGAACAGACTCTACTACATTACATATTACTCAGACTACCTTCACCACCGGCTAGAAATCCTCTTCTACTAATACGTTCTCTGTGTGTATACCTTATATCTATACTATACGTTAGTTACTTTTAGTCTTGTTTCCTTTTCCTCCTCCTCCTTCTGCTCTGTATTTTACTTTTACTCCTAGTTCGGCTCAATGTTCTGTTTGGGCGGTAATCTTCTCTGTCCATGCTTCTCTTCCTAAATAACACTACCTTCACTTTACTCGAAAACAAAATGTAACTTGAATACCACCAACATCCCTATAAACTCCTATAGCTACACCTACTCCTACAGTAGCTTTGTAGGCAAAGGTATTTAGATGTACTACACATTCACCAGCTCTATATGAGATAATTACTCTCCTCTGCTACATCAAGCTAGAGAAATATTTCAAGTATATTTATGTGTGTGTAGCTTTACATTTACAAAACTGAGTTCTTACAAAATACTTCTGTACTACATTATACATTTCTTTTGCGTAGTCAGTTAGTAAATGTAGAAAAGCGTATATACATAAAAGTAAATAAAGTATTATGTAATATTATGTTATTTGTTCCGTATTATCTGTGTAGCAGTTGTATACACGAATAGTTTCTTCTCTCTCTCTCTCTCTTTCCAAGAACTGTTAAGTCAATTCGAGCCGACTCAAGTCAACTCAGCTTTTCTCTCTCTCTCTCCATCCAGAAAGGAAAAGGAAAGGCACAGTAGTAAGGCAACACTGATTCACATCATATCACACACAAGAAAAAGTCAGTAGGCGTTTGTAGACTTTATATTATTGTATCATGTTATGTATCAAGTGCTGCTACATAACACAGCGTCAAAATTTCTACGCTACTACTACCAAAAGTATGATTACTTTAGTCCTGAGTCGACGAGACTCTATGTTTTTGTCCATGTGTACAGTTCTCTATGCACAAACCACTTTTATATACTTTCTACTACTGCTAAACACAAATATATTATATAATAATCCCTGTATACAATACAATATATATTATATCTGTAGTGCAGTAGTATAAGTAGATAGAACATCTATTATGTTGTGTATGTAGATATTTTTTAGGTATATAACCTACCAGACACATTTTGTTGCTATGTGTGTTTATGCCATGGGTTTTGCGCGGCTTCTGTTTTGTATTATGAGGATTGTAGTATGGTAGTAGTAGTAGTGGTAGTAGGTATACGTAAAATAAAGGCAGATGAAGTTAGTCCTAGTTGAAAGAAGAAGGCAAGGCGGAATGGAGCTAACTAGAACAGAGTAGTACATAAAATAAAGCAGCAGTAGTGTGTTGCCTGATACTTCTTGCCATAGTGTAAAAGGTAAGGTTTTGTATCGCAAGTGTAACAGAGTATATACATAGAAGTGTTGTGCTGGGTAGTATTGGATTGCATTGCCAGTAAACTTCAAGCTTGGAAGTCTGTGTGTGTGCTTCAACTTATGTACTACTTGTATTTGACTATATATACTACCACTACACACAGCATAGTATTATTTTGTTCCATGTGAACGTTCCTTGCTGCTCGTCAACTCTAATTCTACCCGGTTGAGTTTGTTCGGTTCTCTTTTTGCTTGGTTCACTTCTTTGGTAGTTTTGGAAGCAGTGGGAGCGCACAGTACAGGAATACATAGAACGACTCACACTACACCACCGTGTTCCCTTTCTTGCTTGCTTGGCTCGTTTCTATACAACTTCAATCCATTTTCCGTCTCTCTCTCTCTCTACCATAAGCTTCCCTCGCCTGTCATTCCTTTCCTCTTTCCAAGAACAGAATGCTGTATACTTTACCAGCACCACTACCATCCTACCCGGCTTTTATTCCATCCAACTCCGAATCCACTTCTAACTCTGCTCCTGCTACTTCTGCTTACATCATTTCTGTTTCTAGGCAGAGTTTCCATCCTAGTTTCTTTCTTCTTCTCTCTCTCTCTCATGCTTTCCCGTCGTCCCATGCTCTTTACTACGAATACTCTGTATAGTAGGTACTGCAATGATATACGAACATTCTAATGCTCCACATGCATATTACATATAGCCCATACTACCAGAGTGCTATATATGCGCATACGGCAACAACGGTGCTGGAACAGTCTCTCCTGCAGTTGTTGTTAGTTGCACACGTTCATAAAAAGCTTAGTATGCTATCCAATTCAATTTAGTTCAGTTATAAAATAATTAAATATTGTTTCCTATATGGAAGGTGCAGACTATATGTTCGTGTAGAGTGTTTCATCTTTTTAGATTCTTTTAGTAGGGTTTGTAGCATGGACATAAAAGAAATTGTAACTGGATATATAAAGCAGGCCTGTAGCAAGTTACTATATTAAGCTTGTATAGTAGAAGAAGGAGATAAATTAAAACTGTTTTACGTACTAATATACATAAGGACAAAAGTTAAGTACCGGTATTGTCCCAGCACTAATGTTTTCCTCATGTGTAATTAAAAATGATATGAGTAATATTTGGATATTCCTTCGTTTTGTGGATGTCACTTCTCACATGTGCCTTTTTGCATTTAACTTATAAGAGAATTTTTATTTTTAAACAAGGAGGAGAATACATCAAAACTAATTGTATGCTTAAAGCAATTTTGATTACAAACATCAACTTGTTTGTCAAGGTATAAAACTTATAGGTATACTAGATACTAAGTATTAGCATGTGTATGTAAAATTATAAGAATTTAAAAACATTTGTTTGCGTGTAATTTTCTTATTTGAAGATGGAAATACTAATTGTTAATTATAAACTGTACTTGTACTTAATTGGTACATGTCTAAGCTTGTTTGAATTGGACAGTGTATTTTTCTGTGACAGTCATGCAGTATGCAATTTGGCGGATAAAGTTTCTATGCATCTGTAGTAGTCGTAAAAAGTTACAACCTCTCAAATTGTTCGTATTCATTGTTTGCTACTGTAAACGCCCCCAATTATGTGCACATTGATTTTATTTTTCTTGCATTCTCTGTCAGTCAGTTTGTCGTTAACACATGTGAGTTTGCGTAATGTACACATGCATTCACATGAATTGCTTCACTTTGTTATTTTTTGAGTATATAAGTACTTACGACGACGATTTACGGAAAACACTATGCATTTTGTCAGGGTTTTGTTCGCCTCAGTCCCCTTTTGCTCTACGTTTTGCACCCAAAGTGCATTTTTAACTTTGTAGTCGCAGCTTTCCCTAGAAGTAAGTAAACACATTGAAATATAATACAGTATATACTCTATATACTATATTGTAGTATTTTATCCGTCTGCTGTGTTTTGTCGTGCTAGTATATACCTACGGAAAAGCATTCCTTACGCATGCATGGAAAAAGATGGATGGGTTATATACAAATACTACAGTAGTTTACAAAGATTAATTCTACCTCAGTTGGTAAACCTTGCTCAGCAAGCTGCTGCCTATTACTATTAGATTATAATAGCTCAAGTGAAAAAGTTTGCAAACTTTTTTGCATGTGATTCATATTAGTACTACTTAGAACTACACTATAACGCGTCCATATAGTTCGTATATATATTAAAACTACTCTATTATTACGAAAGTCAAGATGTATATGTTTTGTTTGTTTCCGTAATTACTTTCAACGTCAAAGAAAATTGAAAGTTATTATTTTGTGTCTGTAGTAGTAGCTTTAATCGAATTTTATGTGTTATTAAGATGCAAAGCTACTTTGCAGTCTAAAAACAGCCTAATAATAACCAAACACAAGGTAGAACTTTATAAAAATGCTATTATGTAACTCATCACGCAACGTTTCATGTATTGTTACAAAAGTAATATGTCCCTAAGTACACAAGACACTGAAACTTTAAAAAACATTAAGACAAACATTGTTGAGCTATAGTTTGACTTTAAAAAACATTGTGGGTTTGCAAATTCGGGATTAAATCCAGCCTTAGTTTTATTGCTGTCACATTTGAAAATGCCAACTCAGAGAGACGGAAAAAATCGTGAATTGTGAATAGCGAAGGACAAAATGGGGCTGAGATCAGAAGGAAATTGTCGGCTATGTTGAGTTCTTTTTAGTTCTTTTCAGTTTGATTTGCCGATTCAGGAGCGAGACGACATGAGGTTATCTGACTAGGTATGTATGTAGTATATATGAATATATGTATAATGACGAAGTTCGTTTTTGGTACACATTCTACAGATTTTTACACTGCAGACACTCTGCCAGCCACATGTATGGCAGCATGCATGTCAATGTCGAGGATTATTTTCTGGATGCATGCCAAATCTGAGGTAGGCCGGCTTCTACTTCCGGGCGAATCCCTTTTTTACACTGCAATGCATTAGTTTTATTTTTACGTATAAATATAGACATCCTTTTACAGTAGGTGGGATTATAGCTAATTTGTACTACAACAAGAACAAGAGTGCATAAACATTAAAATCCTATTACTGTAAACTTGCATTTGTAAACTGCAGATTTTATTTCTTTATGCAATGTCTAATTCCAAACAAAGACAGTCAAATGTGATGCAAACCTGTCCAAACGTCATGCAATGCCTCTATATATTTATTTGTACGAATATTATGAATCGTACATATAAATTAGGTATTCAGTAATCCATATCAATCTGTGTGCATTGTAGTCCTACTCTATTCATTCAGTCAGCTGTGGTTTATTTCCAATAAAACCTTTGTATTTCCAACAACTGTAACGAAACAAAGATTTTGTTGATATTTGTATAGACAGGTATAAGGTATATGCCTATATAATGCATATACCTATATATAGTGATACCTGTATAGTATATCAGGATTGCCGACTGCTTCTATGATAATAACAGTAAATAGCCGTTGCACTCGAAGTGCTTCCAAAAATCGGGTGACCTTTCTTCTGTATACATCGTGATTCCCCTGGGTATCGTTTGCATTCACTCGTTTCCTGATGATTCCATTCATTCTGGAGACAGTAACAGAATAATGTGATCGTCCTTTCTTTTCCTTACCATTAACAATGAACAAGTGTGCCATAATACATCGTATGTATGTACCTACGTACTGAGTTATTGAATACAATCAGAAATCATGACTGATAAAGGAATTTCACAATATATTACAAGTATTACTACGTATAAACACATTAATAGTGCATGTAACATATTTACTATACAATGATTCCATTATGTAAAGTGAGGATTGTTATATTGAACTTTTAGTATTTGCTTAATTACACTACGACCTCCTTACTTAATACAAACAAGCGCTATAGCTAATCCTTTGTGAAGTTATGTGTATTAATTACACTTTCAGTTTAGACTACCTAAATTACAAGGTGAAGGCTTTGTATTATCTGCATATAGCGTGTTTAGCACTCTTCTGTGTTGTCACTTGTTAACATTCGCCTATAGTAAATATAATTTTAGGGAAGTTCATGAATTGAATTAATGATGATTGAGATGGAAGTGTACAATGTAATTATGTCGTCCTGATGATATCGCTCGTTTCACTTTGATGAATGGTCTTCAACAGTTTAGTTTTACACTTACAGTCGTTTTCCGCTTAAATACCAGTTTTACATAAAGGCATTCACTTTAGCCTGGTCGATTCGTGTAAACCAGCGAAAATAATACGTTTACTTGCAGACCGATTTACTTGCAGATGGTTAAATTTTAGACCAAATACGCGATTTTATTTAGCAAAACCATAAATTAATTAATTATAAACCTTTTATTTGTATTACTTGAGTCAGTAGTGGTTATCATACTTGTATCTATTACAGTGATGATTTTTTTCTTGGTGATAACTCTGAAAGAAAGGGACCTATTTAAATTTTAAAGTGACTATAATCAAAATTTCAGTCTATTCAGTGTTTGGTGTACAATAATTGCGTTTCCCAAAACGCTGTGAAAATACAATTCGTTTAATTACTTATTCTGAAACTGCTCTCATACAACAAGTTCATTTTATTTTAGAATTTTGTGAAAACCGTATTACTTTTTATTCTCCAATGTTTCATCGCAAAACACTCGGACCCCTATCATTAAGCTTTCACTTGTAAAGCACCCTGTTATTATTGTTACAGAAAAACTGTCGGAAACATTTGTACACTTATGCATAAATGTACTGCACTATTATTAAAACAAAGCATTTGTAATAGTACTGGCAATACAAATAGTACAGCATGTTTGAGAGACTCCTTGTAATTTGTGTGAGGTTGAACTTGTTAGCTTCACTTATATTTTTTGTATTGCTGATTGAGTGATTGTATCATATCGTTAGATCGGTGTTGTTGGAAGCGATAGAGAATTTGAAGTTACAGAATAATGCATTATGTACAAAGTAATAAAAAAACAAAGAACCCTCCTGTTCTGTTCCACTTCCTTTTATTCATTCCTTTCTATCTGCTACCACAACAGTCAGTCAGAAATAGGTCTCTGTGTGTGTATACATTGACTATTAGTATTAGCAGAGAACATTAGCGTGAGTTGTGTAGTAGTGGATCTAAAATACTTAATAGTAAGTAGTTGCGCAACTTATCTGATGTTTTACCGCAGCTCAAGAGCTCTATCTCTACATATCTACATAAAAAGGGAAAAGCTGAACGAAATTGAATTGAAATGACTACTTGACTTGCGTTGGCTTTGACATTCAACTTTAGAATGAATGAATTCATGCTTAGGTAGTAGTACAAGTTGTTTGTTTTGATTACCGTCCTCAGCTCTATACATTATAGAACCTATATAAGATTTTCCATATCCGTTATTACTATATACACATTAATGTACCGCTCTCCTACCACTGTAGCGTGCAAAAGCAACTAGTTGTATACCTACGCATAATGAATTGAGAACTCTTTGCATTTTCTGCACAATTTTTTATACTGCCAGTTTATATTTTCTTCGTTTTGGCTTGTTGCATCATATGATGGTGGTGTAGGTACATTCTAAATGGAAAATATTACCAATGTACCTTGAAATATTATTGCATCAAATTCCCAAAGGTATCACTCACCATGACTTTCCAGCTCATGGAAACTTTTACAGTTTTACCTAGTGTGCATTTTTGTCATTGAGTTTGATATACGTATTTCAAGTTTACTACTCAGCCCAACATCATTAATCTTAATTAACAAGTCAAAAATTGTTCATGCAGTTATATAATGCATACAAAATACTCTGCCTTTAAATCATAGGTAATTATACTCGTTATTGTGTACCTAAGTGGAAAGTTTTTTGCTCAAAGTAAATATTAAGCTGTGTACATAAGAGAGGTATTAATAAATTTTGTTGGTACATAGAAAAAAACGTGCATGGTAAAACGTGTTCGACATTCTATACATCGGTAGATGTATTATTGGTATGCCTTTATAAAGCGGTTGCTTTCGTTAGAATCTTCAAAACAATTTTAGCTTGTTGACTTGCTACACGTAATTATATAACGTGTCCCGACATCAAAAAACAAATGCGAATTGAATGAAACTGTTGAGAAAGTACACACATACTTACGAAAAAGTATATAGTAACACAAGGGGAGTTCTGACGAGTTCTGTGTTGTACAGGATATATTTATACACATCTGATTCTTTGCTCATCTTACTTAGAAAGTAGTTTATTTGTGTGTATGTCAGAACATGAAAGGGAAAGTTTACTAACGCTTCGCGATAGTCTTCCTAGCTTCTGAGAAAAGTATGTAAGATGCGAGTGGTTTGGAAATGAAAAGTATAAAGTTTGATGAAGTAAAAGCATCTCTATTGAGTTGAAGTCTGCATGTTGCCTAAATACACTGAATAGAATAATGCTATACAAAGAGATGCAAGAGAAGAAGAGAAATGGATCGAAACTGATATATACAGTCAACTTACAATACTATACTGTGAATTATACTGGCACGTATATATACCTTTGATAAAAATTCAGTTGTACTATACTAGTGCGTATGTGAATATGGATATTTTTATACAGATACTATACCTGTATAGTAGGTGTATGAAATAATATTTTACTATAAGTCTTTGCTAAAGTACGTGTGGATTTCTCATTCAGTGCAGTGTAAGTGTAAAGGTACAGTAGTAATATTTCAATATAGTAGAAGTCAATACACCTAAATAGTTTTTTCTATGCATCAACTTTTATGTAAGTTGAGTGTGTGAAGTGTATATAGAAACAATAACAATATAAGGTTACTAACTACATACACGTTTGTAGCTTATAGGTATAGGATGTATATCAAGGTAGACTTGACAACGAATGAATTAATAATTTTAACGATGATGTAAGGTAGTCCGGTAGTGAAGCAAACATTCAAAGCAAGGTAGACTTGACAACGAATGAATTAATAATTTTAACGATGATGTAAGGTAGTCCGGTAGTGAAGCAAACATTCAAAAATTCACTTTTTTCATTTTTGATGATTTTGGCACACCAAATGGCATTTGGTGTGCCAGCGTCTTTTAATGCAAGTCATTCGAAATTAAATATGTCTACCTGCGTTATCAAAAAGTGCATTAACAGTAGCAGGACAAAGTCGAGAAATGACAAGTCCTTGCATCGTTTTCCAAACGATGTTTCATTGAGGAACATTTGGAAGGAACTTTGCATTATAACGGATATTCCAGAAGAAAAATTAAAAGGAAAAAGGTTATGCAATCTCCACTTTACAGCATCCGACTACTGCAGAAGCAGTACTGGTACTGGAAAACAACGTCTAGTATCAAATGCAGTTCCAAGTGTAAACTTACCATGTAAGTTTTATACAATTATACAATAACTTTTCTCAACAATAATAAATTCTTTTGTTGTAATATATCTGTTGAAGTAAGTTATTGAAGATTTCATTATTGTTATTTCACAGTATTGCTCCCATCGCCCAGCTATGAAATAATGCTACCTTCGTCTTCGTCCAACTACATAGTCGAATTGGGAAATGCGATGTACATAAAAATAAGGTACGAATAGAAATAACTGGCAGTAAAAAAATTCGTTAAATCTTATTGCTGATTACTTACCTATGCAATATAATTTTTGATTTTCAGTTTTGAAAACTCTGATAATAACCTTATGCATCCGGAACTTTTGAAAGCAATGCCTACTACCCTTGAGTTATGTTCTACAGGAAATCAAGTAAACAAAGCCATAAAAAATTTGACAATAGTTAAAGAATTGAACACTAAACTGTCAAAAACAAAAACCTGTCTCAGAAAGTTGAAAAAAAATCTGAAGAAATCAAGAATATTGAAATCCAAAAAGATTAAACTGGAGCGTGCTGAAAAACTTGCTTTGCTGCATGAAAAGGCTTTGCTCAGAAAAACATCTCATAATCTTGCAGAACAAAAGAAATCAGCTTACATGATTCGCTCTCGATTGAAGACGGAATATACTAATAAATTGAAAAGAATATTCTCGGAAAGCCAAATAAAGTGTATACTCTCTAACAAAAAGAAGACGCATTGGAGTGAAAATGATATAGCCAGAGCGATATCATTACGAGCCAAGTCCACGCGAGGTTATAACTTTTTAAGAAAGAGTTGGAAGTATCCTCTTCCAGGTTTATCAACACTGCAAGAGTACACCAGCAAAATCTCGTTTGAACCTGGACTTTTAGATAGTGTTTTTGACTTGATTGAGCAAGAATTTTCAAACGTGGACTTGATTACAAGAGATTGTGTACTTAGTTTTGATGAGATGGCAATAGACTCAAGTTTGTGCTACGATCCTGTGTCAGACTGCATTTTGGGCCCAAAAAGTAATTTACTTGTAGTTTTTGCTCGTGGTTTATTTAAAAACTGGAAACAACCTATCTACTACTCGTTTGACACACTAGAACAATCAACATTGCTTACCATAATTGAAAAATGTCAATCGGTTGGACTAAACGTAAGAGCTGTAGTCAGTGATCTAGGTGGAAAAAACAGAGGCTTGTGGAGGAAATTGGGTGTTAAGGTTGGAAGAACTTACATAACTAACCCTGCGACCAAAAACAAAATATGGTTTTTTGCCGATCATCCGCACCTACTAAAATTGCTGAAGACAAATACGTTCAAACACGGCTTGAAACTTTCCGGTGGTACTAAGCTCAGAAAATCAAATTTCGAAGACCTAGCTAAAGTTGATAGCAACGAGTTCAGATTGCAGCATAAAATAAAGAAACGACATTTCAGCACAAATATCAGAGAGATGCAGAGAGTGCGTCCAGCGTGCCAGCTTTTTTCTGAGAGAACAGCAAAAGCCTTGAAGCAAGCGTTTCCATCTATGGTGGCTCAATCTGAGTTTATCCAGCTTGTTAATGATGTCTTTGATGTATTCAATTCAAGAAATACGAAAGAGACACACCTATACAAAAGTCCATATGGTATGAATTTGGAGGAGCAGAATGGAGTATTAGACAAAATGTATTCATGCATTAAATCGATGAAAATAGGCGACTCTGAGTCGTTATTCCCATTTCAACGGGGATACTTATTGTCAATTGAGTCTCTTAAGGGATTACTTGAAGATGTTAAGGATTCTCCGTTGAAGATGACCTATCTGTTGACCCACAGGTTAAATCAAGATATTGCAGAGAATGCATTTAGCGTCATCCGTTCAATAGGAGGCACAAACGACACGCCAACAGCCGTAGATGTTAAGAATCGTTTAAAAACTTTGATGTTAGGATGGAGTTTTGGAAAGGTTACTACTGGAGCAGTCGAATTTGAAGACAATGACGGATTTATGTCCTCCAAGCTCTTATCTCCTCTTATGAAAAAAATGGCTAAACCTGTTGTAAGCGAAATCAAAAATTCTGATGCCACTGCTGAGGAGCAATGCAGTTCGATAGTGTGCAATGACATTACATTGGAAGATCAATTTAAATCTATGAATACAAAAGAAAAATGTTCTTTCTGGGGAAAGGAGTACGTATGTGGTTTTCTGATATCGAAATTAAAAAAGCGAAACGAATTTGGAAATTCAGATCTGATTACAAACAGTTGGGTTACGAAAGTCTCAAATGGCCGGTTAATAGTTCCCACAAATGATATGATGAAAACCTTTCTAGGATTTGAAGAAGTATTTTTAGAAATATTTCAATACGAAGGAGATATCTACGGCATTAGTAGAGTAAACGGTGTTGTTAACGAGCTTGGCAAGCGATTGAAATCCCGGTTTCCTAGTGCTAATGACGATTTGATCAAATACTACTCAAAAACGAGAATTCATTTACGAATTAGATACGCGAACGATAATTTGAAGAAGTTGAAAGCGAAAAAAAGCGATAAAGTGAGACGGCACTTTTTAAGATCAACTGTTCCACGTGTTGAAGCTTGTGAAAGTTCCTCAAATCAATGTGGATACATGGAATCTGAATCTGAAAGCGAAGATGATGTTTCGGATGACGAACCTGCAGGAAGCGACCCAGTACAAATAAACATCGTATAGGGCATACATTCTCGTCATTGTAAACTAGTAATTGTAATGTTATGTTTGAGATTTAGTTCATTGGTTGTTAACACTTTTATAAAATATTTGGTTATGTAAACTTAGTTATGTAATATTGTAAAGTGTTTTTATTTTAAACTAATACTATTAATAAATAAAAATTCACCAAAAGCTAATTCCTCCTTTCTAATACTTTCATTTAGAAATATATTTCGGATCTAGGTTTCATATTTCATTGCAATATTCATAATCAACTATTGACATAACATAAAAGTTTTGTATAGTTCTATTACATTTTTTTATACCATCAGTGTTAAAATAAATCTTTAATTTTATTGCATTAAAATATGCTGGCACACCAAATGCCATTTGGTGTGCCAAAATCATCAAAAATGAAAAAAGTGAATTTTTGAATGTTTGCTTCATTACCGGACTACCTTACACCATCGTTAAAATTATTCTGTCATTCGTTGTCTAGTCTACCTTGCTTCAGCAGAATGCATTCATTTAGCATTGTTTCTCTCGAACAGAAGTAATAATTACACTTGGACTTATTCGTGTGTGGTTTCTTCTCACACATACGTGTATAACATAATTTATCAGAGAATGATAACAATTACAAGCAAAGTGCATAATTGCACACACTTGCCTTGCCACAACAAGTAAATTAAACAAAAACTTAACACAAACTAGAATTGAAATTTACAATTTCCCATGCTTCATTGTATAAATTGCGAAAATTTGAAAAATCTTCGCAAAAAAGCTATCTAATTCAAAAAGATGCATGCATGGGAATAATCTAAAGAGAAGTAACGACTGTTGTACATACAATTGTTAAAAATCTGCAATCTGACGGTTTGTTATTTAAAAAATTATTATTTTTTGCTAATAGAAGCAACTTAACTGAAGTGACCTATACATAAAAGTTACATAACATGTAGTACAATTGTTGAAAATTCATAATCTGACGGTTTGCTATTCAATAAATCAATTTTTCCCAATAAATCATTTTTGAAGTAAACCCGTAAGGCTTACTTACATAAATTGACCTTAAAATACCAATTATGGGTTTATTAAACTACAACTATTGAGATTTGCGTAAGAAATATAAAAATGCATATCCTCACCGTTGTATTTTGCACAAAATGTGTAAAATACAATACAGTATAAAAAGCCCGAAAGAGCTGTTATCTAAGAAGCATTTTGTTTAAAGAAGTCTTAACTCTGCACAGTACGCAGTGTCACGTAACAAAACGCACAGACAGGGTTGCTGGTGCTTTATAACTTGTAATAAATAGTAATAACGCTTCATTGTGTTTCATTGACTATATATGAATATGTCTTCTTGAAATTCTTGAAAGTTTTAAGCACATCTGTGTACATAACTTATAACAGTGTGGTGTCTGAAAGAATTGTTGAGTATTATATGAACTTCAACTTTTAAAATATTTCAAGTCTACGATGTGTATGCGGCAGAAGCCCAGGTGTTTGGATATCTACCAGTAGGAATTTCTTGCCCTTTGTCCAATTTGTTTTTCCATCAAGTCATATCGTCCCTGACTTTGTTTACTCCTGTATGATTTGCATTGAAATATTGTGCGTATACTTTATTTCGTCTGCGGTAGTAACACTGTTGACTTTTTTGATTGTTTATGACTGTGAGTGTTTAATAAACATAATACCTTGGTTTTTTGCATATTTGGATGAAATGTTCATTGTAAAACAAATTAGACTTAACAATAATTGATGAGAACAGCTTATGTTATGTAAACAGCTGAAGACTTCCACATAAATTCGTATACAAACTCAGAGTAGGTATATTTCCTTTTGTAATCGCTAATCACTTTGAACTGCTGCATACATTAGTTTAGAGATAATACCTATAGGCATATAGATTTACATAGAGGTGTGTGGAATTGTTTGCATAGTTGTACTGTATAAAGCGAGAGAGAAGCAATTCTGCAAACCTTTACAGAACAAAAACACGTTGGGGTTTCTGTCTGTCTGTCTGTTCGAGCATAAATATTTTCGTTAAACCCACTACTACAGATACTGTGTGCCTATATACAATGTTACAATAATCTGACACTTTATAGCTATTGAGAGGAAACATTCAGGGTCAAAGTCAAGTTGAAATCAAAGCGAGTCATTAAACATTCACTACAAATATAATAATGCGTGCATAAGTACATGCATTTATAATAGGTAATCTTTATATCACGGTAGTCTGACAGTATAATGCAGGTTTGCTACAATGAAAAAGGGTAAAACGTCAATTTATGCAGATTTACTACACGGAGGGATGAAAAGAAGCACTTTCGCATCTGTTTTCTGTAGTGGTGGAAATCCCTAGACTAGAAATGCATTTACAAACTAGAAATTACCAGTATTCCATAAAGTTCTGATTCTGCCATCCACTTTACAATTACCGAGTCACACTAATACACTTGGACGTGGTAAATTTAGCAGAAGTAAATAATATTTTGGTATAAAATGGGAAAACACGTACTAAAACGTGTATTTTGTACGTGTAGTGTAGTAGTAAAGGGTGTATTGTTAAGGAAGATGGTTTGGACAGATACCTTTATAGAAATTCACAATGGAATCATAATGCAAGTTTGTGCAGAAGTCTAGAACCTGAACCACAACAGAATACAGAGTTGCGGATTGTTATCTTCATTAGTCTTTCCCCACTCCTGTGTTACTCTCATTCTATATATGCGAAAGCTCGATTGAATTTATTTGCAATATTCTTCCCCGTGTGTTATACATAGGAATATACAATCTATATATATAGGATTATTACACCATAACATAAGTATAACTCGACGTAGTATGTATAATGGATCACTCCCTCCCTGTTACACTTAGGATTATGTCCGGTTTGGTCGTTGTTGTAGAAAAAGTTGTGGAAAAAACCCACAGCATCCACAATCCACACCATCCGACCATCATCCATCGCTTTAGTTACAGTTTTTAGAGTTTTTCCACGAATTGACGCAAATGAGCCTTGTTTTATTTTATGTGCCATTTTCTACGAAACCAGTGGTTAACTTGGATTTAGCTTGATGGTTGTTGTTTTCTGCAGAGGAATTCCATGTGCAGTCGCACTAGGCAGTTTACTATTGTTAGGTACTTCAATTCTAAGCAATAATGGAATAAATGCTACCCGTGTATAATAACAGAGCAAAAGTATTCCTCTCTCTCTCTCTCTCTCTATACATAATAGTCTTCCTCTCCTTCTACTTTATTAAATGAACGAGAAACAAAGTGCAAAGGAATATAAACGGATGGATGGCTGTTCTAGTTTCTGAACGAACAGCTTTTACAGTAGAGTTACTTAATAATATACGAAGCATTATTATAAATGACAGAAGGATTATTTTCAGCGAGCAGACTTGTATTACTGTACGTAGTACGTAGAGATATTTATATATATATTGCTATTGCTGCTAATTATGATATCAATTTTGCCCTTAGCAGAGCAACACAGCAAAAGCGGTGAACTTTTAGTATAGCTTTTAGCTTAGGAAAACGCTCAAGTGAATTCTGTCTACTTGTTTAACAAGCTCAAAAATAAGAGTAGTACTACAAATACAAGTAAGTCAGTAAGTGTACTGAAATACTAAGTCAGTACAGACAGACAGATGATTGTGCAACTTTTTCTACAATGTGATGCTGTGTGAGAAGTGCATTGCAGCTATATACTTTGATTTCATTGCATTCTTAAATTACATTGCATATCCGTTCGTTCCACTCTGTGAAGGAACAAATCCCACACAACCAAATCAACGACCAAGCCAATTTAATTCAATACAAACACTCTCCCACTAAATTTATACTTCTTTTCTCCTTCCAACTAACGCTAATATAAACTCCAAGAAGACAAACACGAAATCCATAAATTGGTACACAAGAATGTATGTAATTTATTATATACAGCTATAAAAAGTACTACATCATTAACAGTATATATCCGATACAAACTTTTCAAAATAAAATATATACGTCAATAGTTTAACTAAAAGTTTTTCTTCCACTTTATTTTCTGGTACCTCTACCTAGCTTGCTTATTTATGATTAGTATTATATAAGAAGTTCTATATTATAAGTAGGTATATCTGTGATACGTACAAAGGTGATTAGTGTATTTTACACGGGGATTCGTGTATATTTGATGCATGAGCCTTTCAAACGTTTCATGAGTCTTCTCGCCAATAAATAAAATAATTGCTCATTGTTCATTGCATAATGTGTGCATTAACTCACTTGCCTTTTTGCCTACTGGCAATTTAAACAGATAGGGTTTGAGAAAATTACTTTCTGCTCCGATTTCATTGTAGGAACTTTTTTCCTTTCGTTTTGCCCACTCTCTGTAAATGTAGAAAAACATTGCTTATTAAGCAGGTTCGGGACTGTGTGTGTGTAATTTCTCGTGTGTGTTATGTTATTAGTATTAGCATTCACACGTAGGGACGCTAACTAGTAAGCTTGTAATTTTTCAGAGAACATGGAGGAATATATAATTTATGCCTTTTCTGGTAAAACCTTATACACATACGTCCTTGCTTCCTTCTTTAACTAACAGGGAGATACACCGATGAGGTACTAATGTAATGTACTAAGTATATGCATTAGTTTATTATAAATTATGAGTCTGTGTGTACATTCTGATGGAAGTATAACGTGCGCCATGCATTTTGCACTCTGCTTATTTGCTAATGGTGTGTTATGTGTGAAACAAAAAGATGTTCAGAACTTTGCTAACTTGAGAAATGATGATGATGATGATGATTTAGATTATCTATCAGAAAAATCTGAACGAGAGTTTCCTAAAGACTTATTTCCCTGGCATGTCTCTTCCAGTATAAACTTATCGCTCATTTTCTGCCCTATGTAGTATGTACATCCTCAAAGAGGCAGTAAAAGACTTTGAGGAGGCAACGGCCGGATTATTTTCTCAATCTGATTGTGAGATGATGTTGGCCATTAAGCTTAAGTCTGAAAACCTACTAGTAGCATAGTAGACTGTTCCACTAAAGTTGTAGGCAGTATTGACGTGTATTCCTATTTATATTACTTAATGGGCAGCAGAATCTATTTTTCCTTGAGAGAATTCTGAATTTCGACTTCATTTTGTATGTCCTTACGTATAAATACAGACATTAGAGTTTCTATTAGTCTCTTTTGTTTTAAATGAGCATAAACTTCTTTATATAATACTACCTTAATCTTCTTACTTGTTATTAGTTATAGGTACCTACTGCATGTAGCACGGAATTTATGTTAGTAGAATTGTGCTACTCTACCAGTAGTGAATAAGAGACTAGACACACAAGGTACACAATAAATAATACGTATTTAATATTAGAATATTAACTCGTTCAATGCATAAAACGACTCGTAGCTAAAGTAAGGATTATTAAAAGACGAAAGAGTCTCTCTACTACACAATTGGTTCGTTTGTATTTACTATTTGCGAAATTAAAGAGATATTTCATAGAATACCTACGAGGTACACTAGATGCTACTTAAAGACAAGCGAGAGAGACGACAAAATTGTATGACAGCAGATGCACACAATCTGTATCGTGCCAGTTAAAGTCTAAAGAGAGAAATAAATACAAGTTGGAGCAGTAAGCTTAATACTTTCATACAAATATTATGATTACATATTCCACGAGTATTTGTTTCGCCGTAGTTCTCACTAGAATTATTACAGATACAAAACAAAGCTAGGTATTATTTTCTCCAGTTTTGAGCTGGATATTATTTGGATTTCCGACAGAGAACAATGGCATTTAGAATAGTATTAACTGTAGAGAGAGAGACACAGAGAGAGAAAGAGAGTGGAGTGAGCTTAAGAGCATTATTGGTATGGGAGTAGACACGGGAGAAGCCATGAGAAGAGACAAGTGCTTAAATGAGCAATAGCGTGAATCCGGGCAAGTAGCGAGAGAGCAGAAGGACTTTGCCGAATATTTTATGCAAATCAGACTAATAATCATAATAGTAATAATAGAGGAGAGCGGAAGTGGGTATGATAGAATAAACTAAAAGCTACGCTAATGCCAAGTCTTTATTTCACACGAAAGCCGCAGTTTTGAACCTTCAACTCTCGTCGGATGAATCTCATTCCTCTCTGTGTGTCTCGCATCTCTCCACATCATTATACAGCAGGACAGACTACTTTACATATTATAAAACTAAGAATGTACGCTCATGAACCTTATTTTATTTTACTATATACGTATTCACATATACACAGATATCTCACTAGATAAAATATGTCCATATTATCTGTGAACTACAATGACCTCTCCACACCCGTATTTCTTTCGCCAAAATTAAATTATAAATATTTACTGTGCGTGGTTCCGTATGTGTATTAATTTACACTGCAGTCCTATACAAGCTATACTTACATAGATTGTGTCTGTAGTCTCCGTAGTGGGTAATTGTATTTGTGTGTGGGGATTTCAATATCATATGGACATTTCCACAATAAATGACAAAGAAATTGCATTATCTTCATCATCATCCTCATCATCAACCTATTATTATTTTACGTACAGCCACACATACACTCTACTACAGAATTCTACTACTACTACTATACCTTTATAATTATTCTACCTTTTTATTACTATTGTAATAATTCTATGTGCATATTATGTACTTGTACTAATATTAGTAACCAGGTATATACATGTTTAAGTAGTATATTATGAAATGTTATACAAGTCTATAACAATTAAATTCTGTCAGACATACCTCACCGAATGTGATAAATACACATGCACATACATTTGTGTGTACATAGCATGGAGAGTTATAGGATGATAATGAGAATAATAATGAGAGACAGAGATATGGAAATACATGGTACAGTTTATGAGGTAGTATATAGTGCAGTGTATAAATGCGTGGCGGCGGTGGTCGTGGGTAATTCGATAGGAATGAAGTCGTATGGTTTAGTTTCGGGTTTAGTCATTTGCTTGTTACTAACTGCTAATAAGTGGAGTAGTAGTAGGCAGAATGTATTGTGTGTCCGTTTCGGTGTGTGTAGAATGTAAATGTGAGTGTGTGGTGTTGGTGGTGGTAGAATGTTGTAGTTTAGTCTGGTGTGATGCATCGTATCTTTATCCCTATCTTGCCATTCATTTGCATATCATTAATTAGCTTAACGACTACATGCACGGCACTGTGAGAGAACAGTGTAACAAAAACAGCCATACTTATATACTCCACTCCTATATAGCAGTGGTACAATAACACAATTCTCCAGCAGAAGCACAACCAAACCGTGTCATTTCCCATTGAAACTTTACATGCGACGGCTACAACTCTACATCAGACACGATCCTCAATGTATTCTCTCTCGGATGAGAACGGCAAGTGTTAGACACAGCTACGTGTTTGTAAATTGCGGCGTTAGTGTGGTGGTGGTCTTCAGACTCCTGCCATGCATACGACAATTTATATACATATTACATACATATATTATTATATCATTATATACCAGATATATACAGTATTTAAGCTTATATACAATATATACTGCTTGTATATTTAGATTTGTATTATTATTTCAAGGAAAATGTGTATTTGAGTTGATTCAACTTGGAGTAAGTAAGAAGAATGATGAGACTTGGTCGTGTATTTCTAGCATTTGCTTTTGGACTTTGGACTTACAAAGTTCGAATTAATACGTATAGACGTTGCTATGTATTTTAAAATATTACTAGTATGTAAGGACTGTTGCATTGTTATAAGAGGAGATTGTCATATTCACACTGATGTTGACACTTATTAGTATTCCACATAGTAGAAGTAGAAGTTAGGCTTGTAGATTGTTTGTAAAAGCCTATAGTAGTAATAGTCTCATTAGTTTCAATGGCTTTAGTTTCTAGAACACTTACAAATAGTAGTGCAGTAATGGAATTATATAATTTCTACTAGAAGAGTTGGAGTTGTACTACTAGACTGTATGTTGTAAAGACTATTTGCAGTTTGTTGGTCTTAAGATTGTATAGAGTAGGTATATAGAGGGTAATAAATACTTATTGTGTTTAATACTTTGTATAAGACTGTTGTATCTCTAAACAGCAACTTTCCTCATTATCACAACAATTCTCAATGAATTCTGATACAGATGCGTGCGTTGCAAGTTGGTTAGGTACTCCATAGGATACATAGTACCTAAAATATATGAATGAAACTTTATAGGTACTAGATTATAAGAAATAAGTTACAAGAGTCAAGAGACATATATAGAGTGAAGACGATGAGTATTACACAATTACCCGATTTGAGTTAGTACCTACCACTATAGCTTCTTTCATTTCATTCATTTATACTTCTCGACTTACACTTGTACTCTTGAATGTAATAACTCAAATGGGAAAATTACTACAGGAGGGGACGGACTGACATAGCTGAAAGTAAAGCCTTTTCTGAGTAATTTACATTCCTCAGAGAGACATCCACACACATAAACACATTCTACGGAATCTCACAAAGGAAAATGATCCAAAAACTTTGTGTGTTTAAAGCAAGCATTATAAATGTGTGCACACGTCTTTTCACAAGAATGATTATATAGGTGCGAGTTCAATGTATCAGGTATCCCATTTATTTAACTGATAGAATAATATTACTATTATGCGTTTCCAACAGGAATCTTATCGGAGCATATCATCACGATGATCATCCTCTCTCTCTCTCATTCTCTTCTTTGTTTTTCTCAATCGCAATAATAATCCGGGGAGAATAATCGTCACAGTGGTTGTTTGTGTGTCTACACGAAAAAGTTGGAGTCGGAGGTTGAGAAGAAGCTGATGTTTGATATAGAGATAGTCGGGAGGTATGAATTTACTTCTTCTTTGAGTCGGAAGACTGGATATTGTTTCCTACGCAGAGTAGTTTTTCCATTTCCTACTGAATGGAGTATTAGATTATGTAGTAGGCAGCTCTCTATTGCCACTATAAAGGGAAATGTTGATTCAAACTCATTCAGAAGACTTGCAGAGGTAACTCTTGACGATTGGACACGATTACTTTATAGACAGTTTTTGGTTCTTGAGCAAAGTTGAAAAGTTTCACGAGAAACAAACAGGTTTATAAGTTCACCTTAGTTATTGCACCTTCGTGGCTGATTTTTATCTTCCGAGTGTGTAACCATCGTCTGTGTAATACCCCTGTGTGAGTTTCCAACTCGCTATAGATAACTGTCGCATTCATACTAGACGTTTTTCAAAAGAAAGCTTTAGCTTAACTACACCAGGTGCTTTTCTATACTTCGCAACAGAGAAAAACACTTCAACAGACTCTTAGTAAGCATAGAAAATCTAAAAAGTCCTCCTCTCTCTCGACTAATTTACTACAAGTACTCTTTAGACCTTTCTTTTTGGAAATTGGTCTTTTCCTGTGTGGAACTATATATTTAGGGCAGGGATGCGTCAAAAAAAGGTTCCTATATACCAAATGTCCTTTGTAAAGTTTATAAGAGTCATACTTATTATTTAGTTGAAGTACCAAGTAAATTACACTGGGATCATTTCACACAGACAATAAGAATACCTTAAGTGCCTGTAATTCTAAACGTTTCATGTCTATTGCCTTCTCTCTCTATGACTTTGTCCTGAGAGATGAGAATGATGATATTATCACATACATACACAACGGTCTCTTTTCAGTCTCTTGACATGAGAGGAAAATTATATTCTTTGTAAAATACATGTATATCACTTCAAACGACTAAAATACTAATTCAAGTAGTTTTGTTTCTCTCTCTCTCTAAAGAGAATAACTTTATTTGTGTTAGGATGATTTGATGATGTACGTGATAATTGGAGAGTCCATGTCCATGTCATGCACAAAAAGCCTTTTCAATTTGTACAAAGTCTCAAGTGTCGGTTGGTTAGGAAAATTAAAGAGGATTTTCCTTCTTCTCTTCAATTAGCCGAGTCAATTGGTAAGAAGGATAAGTGGGCAATATGGACTATGCACTCTGACTGCTTTTTATTAAAGTATCTTGTAAAATGGCTCAACTAAAACACTATTATGAACTTCACTGCGTCGTTTACTGAATTTCTAATTTGAAAGACAGGGAAATGTGCCAGACGTGCATTGTGTTGAATAATACACAGGGAATCTGTTGATAACACGATGGGATTTTACCAGGAGGATGCAATGCAACACTTACTTAAAGTTGAAACGAGATAAATTTGAGATTAGTGATATACTTTATATACTGCAATGTGCATATAAAAGTCAAAACTAGTAAGGAATAGCATAAAGTACAGAGGTAAAACCTAAATGGAAAAAATTATTCACACAGACACATCAATTGACGTTCCCAGCCGTTTAAATCAATTAGTTTCGGCTGGAGAATTTTGCGGTTGAGAAACTCATTGGATTTGTAGTGGACTTAAAACGTATACCGCACTCTCCATATGTAAAACTGCCTTATAACTTATAAAATATAAAAGAATCCGCTATTATTAAAAAATAAAGCTTACAGTTTATATTTTATATAGACAGTAATTTCATAGTGTCCGTAGAAATGTGCTCAAGTGTTTGCAAGCACTTAATAAGCTCCCTCGTGTTATCTCCCGTGCAATACGAATCCAGTTTCAAGCGTTACACATAAAACTTTTTTCTCACTTCAGTAAAAACAAAGTTTTTATGCTAACTAGTACATCCCTTACTAGAGATAATGGAACACGAAATTGAACATTTGCTTTTTCATTTCCTTTCTGCTAATACTTTTATAATATTATGTGATATCAACTACTACTACAGAAGAACATTTTTGCAGCCAGAATGACCGCGGCTAATCGAATTGCTAACAAGGTGCGGTAAAGCTTGTACAGCAAAATAAAGAGGCGGACAATGAGTTCTGCTGATGCGATTCTAATAAAAAGCTTCTCTTTGTGAGGAAGTGGGCAATCCAAGTCTTCAGTAATTACAATTTAACTTTCGTGGTTTAGAATGCCTTTATAGTTCTTCTCAAACTCATACTGTAACTTTTGTACCTGCAGTGGCATATGCAAATCATTTATTTTATAACTCACTTACAAAGGTGTACTCTTAGATTTTCATAAAATTAGACCAGGCATTATAATGTATGGTAATGTACTGCATTTCTTCACATGTTTAAATATTTTACTCACAAGGACACTATGATCATAAATTTTCGATCTAATAATGACTTAGTAACTGCGATTATGATTTATTTTAGCAAATTCATTTTTGAACCGAACATTTATATTTTCCACGTTCAATTATTAAGGAAATTAAGTAATAATATGATATGTTACACATAATGTCAGGTTTTCGTTCGGTATAAGGTTCTTAAGGTTCATATTTATTTCAAGTGCAAAATTTTTAGGTTAACTTATTGCATAGCTTCATTGCAATTGCGTAGCAATCTAAAATCTTAATTAGAAACTCTGACGGACAGAATTATTGATTACGTTAATTATCACTTCATCTTGAGTGACAGTGTGTGTAGAATTGATGCAAATGTTGAAAAGACCATTGAAATACTAATATCTGTCTTACTGTCTAACTAAAAGTAACATGATATTTTGCTGCTGAGCTTGGGAATTGGCTCGTATTCTATTAAAAGTAACAAGGGAACATTTGAGCATATCACTGACATTCTCAGTCAGATCGATAAAGTATGATATTGTTTGTTATATAATAATATGTTATTCAGGTTGCATAAAGGTATGATATATAATGCAAATTGCGAAATACTAAGGTATACGTGACTCTGACGAAAGTATCTGTTCAATATTTCTTGTTGAGCATTTTGAAATGACTGTATGGATTCGGGTGGTGAAGTGGTGACTGGTGATGTGCCACATGGAATGGCTGAGGAAGAAAATACTCTCTCTCTCTCTCTCTCTTCGTTCGTATATTATAAATAAAGCTCGTCAAAGTTTCCTTTGAAGATTATCTCCGTTGTCATCAGGATAAGTCAGCCGTCATATCAAATCACAATCACTGCATACAGAATACTTCATGCATGCCTGCACCTTTCCATACTGCTCTTTTTCATTTTTCCAGCAGAGTATATATTTTACTAATATACAATATACTTACATAAGAATATCACATAGTATAGGTATTTCCCTATAGGAAAACATAATTTTCGTATATTTAATTCTATTCTTGGAATTCAAACGTGTTTTCATTTGTTATTCACCTCTGCATGAAATAATATCTCATATACAGAAGATTTATATGCATTGTATTATGAAAGATGTGAATCTAAGTACCTTATAGGACAAAAGAGCTCTTTAGATTGACATGCCACATGACAAGTACCATATAGCACGAAAAAGATCGTAGAGAAATAATTCTGCTTCTATAGAGGCATATAGAGACAGAGAGTTATCGTGTTTCTCATCTTCCTGGTACTTGTATATAGGTACGTCTAAATTCTATTGGAATATTTCCATTCATTCGTCATGAATTATTTATGAATGTTCATTTTGACTGCCATATTATTCCAATTCATGACTGTTGTACGTTACGTAGTAGTGTGTCTGTAATAATATGATGTGCTTGTGTATTGTATTGTGCAAAGTCAGTTGGAAAATTGCAATGACAGTTTGCTGCCAACAACAGTCACTTGGATAATTGCCTTCTGCTTCTTCCACATAGGGATACTTTACATTTTACAACAACTTTGCATTAAAAATTGCAGAAAATGTAAAAAAAACCTGTAAGAGCTAATCCATGAGATAATAATTTTTGTAATTACCGTATAATTGACTTCTAATTACCTAAAAAACGTTATCTCTCTCTGTCATTCTGAATAATAAGTCAAGAAGATAACGAAGCTTGAGTAATTTGTGTCTAGAGGAGTTTTGACGTGATATTAGCAGTACAAACAAGCGTGAAATCGAAGGTGTATGTCATTTGGGAGTAGTTCAAGCTTGATCAACATCTTGTCAATTGTTTTTGCGTATAATTTCCATTGTCTCACCTTCCACACCCCAACAGATTAAACTACTTATCAATTATCATGAACCACGCACAGCTGCAAATACCAATGACATGTTTCTAGAAAATCACTGTCTATACATCATTCATGATGATGTAAGACACTTATATGAGATTTTTACACATTATTCAAATCCCTTGCAGATTTGACGGACAAATCCTCAGGTGTAGTAATAAAATAAGTATTTAGTAGGAAATATGCAGACAATAAGATAATAATCCCTATATCTGATTGTAAATAAGTAATATAATCAGATAGGCAGATTCCATAGGGAGATGTTGAGTCAGAGAGAGGATCTGATATAATAAAATGCAATATGCCAGTTAATAGTATGTTTCCCATCATGTATTTCTTGTCTATTATGCTAATCGAAGGAAAGGAAACTCTTCTGTATATACTCTCCGAGATACGAGAGATGATGCATTCTGATACTAATACTCGTCTTTATGTATCGTACTACACTACTACAAACTTTATGTAGTAAGAATTACTACTGTAGTAGGGCACTGTACTTACAATTCAACATATATTTTTTCCTTTATATCGATTTAACTTGTCTTCTTGTCTTGACGCTTAGTGTGGAACAAGAAAAAGTCGGCTTGTCCTGTCTAAGCTTATCTATCAAGGATTTCAAGGCAACTACTTTAACTCTCCCCACTCTCTGTGTATGTAAACTTCAAGAAAAATCAAAGTAACTACATTACATACACAACACACTATATACATACATTATTATATTATATAACATAACAAATAACACAATGAATACACTACCAGTGTAAAACCATTTGCATATCTCGCCATGTAATCACAAACACATAGTGTGTCTATGTAAAATTTAGATTTGCATTGCTACCATTTATTACTAAGGAATTATAGCAGAAGAAAAGTGAAAAAGAGTTTTTTGCTTAATGGATTAGGATTAGGATAGATTTCGTAGTATCGGTATAACTACATTATGTTGTGTGTGTGATAGTAGTCGTACAACCAGCAATGAAATTATTGACGCTTGGACAAAGCGAAATGTACAACCAAGCGCGTATCCATACGATTTCAATTTGGGGGTCACATTTGCCACTTTAAGTAAAAATGAGGCAAAATAGCTCAGGGAAGGTTACGGAAATCGATTTCGCGCAATTATAAGATAGTAGAAGCTAGCAAATATCTTTTACAAATTTGTGAGACAAATTTAAACTAAAATCAACGAAAAATTACAAAAAAAATTTTCTGCAATTTTTTGGTATTTTGAAGACAATTTTTGTTCTTCCTCAGGAATTTAAGAGGAATTGAAATTGTATGGCTCGTTTTGCTGAGAATTCAAAAATATCCATTGTAAGTTCAGAAAAATTTAGAGGGGGGTGCCTTGGTTTCCAATGACTCTTCTCTAAATACGCCCTTGTATTCAACCATGTAGGCAAGTAGGATCATGGATCATCTTTCGTAAATGCAAAAGGCAAAGGAAAGGAAGAATGGATAAGCACATCATGCAATGTGGACTGCGTATTGTGAAAATGATTGAAAACACATTTGGTCTTAAGTTGTAAGGAAAGTTCACAGCTATACAGAGCTGATTTGGCATGTTCTCGTACATAATCTTGAGTGCATTACACCTGTGTGCACTGATTGTGAGATGAAACACGAAGTTGCTTACACAACTTGTCTTGTCTTGTCATCTTGTCTGCCACTTCAATAATCTCACAGTCAACTCTACTTACGAGTACCACTACCAGACTTATACACAGTATATATTGCACACTCGATAATTTTCAAAGTTTGAAGCAGATATTTATTTTGATAAAAGAGTAGTACCCTGGAAGAAATTATGTGAGAGTCGACGCATGTATCTCATCATTAACAACATGACATTCATTAGCAAAGTAAACTTTACATTACCTAGTAGGAGGAAGAAATGATGAAGAAACCAGATAGAGAGATTGAGATTCACATGAACTCGCATAATTTGCACTTTCGTTAGAAAAATCCTGAGTATAATTCGTTATGCACATGACTACGGAAAAAATTCCTGCAGCAATTAAATAAATTGATAGGGTACACATTCAATTTACTTATTACTTCGTCAGTTTCCAAGAAGAACCAACTTTTCACGTGCAAACTTGCAAAAATTTATGCATCCGTGGTATTTATTACACTACAGATAAACTAAGTACCATACAATGTACAACTTCCACTACAAACTTGCTAAATGTACATAAACGCACTTGTAAATGTTTAAAATACAGTTACTACTACTACTAGTAGTTTGCATGACAAAAAGAATTATTGCTCTGCAAGCTGCAAAAGTCATCATAACATTTCGTAGATGAGAACAGATGTGGTTTTAAAGTTGCTTTTGTATAGGCAATTATTATATTATTTAAAAACTGCAGTGTATTAAAAATATGATTACCCACACGTTATTTATTTACCACTTTAGCTTTGACGGTAAAAAAGAATTTTTTACAATCGTTCTTCAGAACTGAGTAAACACTTACTAAAACGAAACCTATGTACCTCTACTGTAGTGATAAGTAAAATGTGTATACATGGCTAAATGCATATCTAATCTTTTGCACAGAATAATTTAAACCAACAATGCCAAGTACAACATACGTATAGTACAATTGCACATAGCACTACAGCAAAAGGAAAAGAAAAGCAGACACGAGTTAATTACTAGACAAATGTGAAAAAATGCATGTTGGCATGTTTTGATGATTATGCAAGTTCAGGTTGTTATCGCATCGTGTATAGTGTGAGTTGTGTTGTAAGTCGTTGGCTTCCTTTTTGCATGACTGTTTTATTAATGTTTGTAGTTTAGTGCAACCCTGAGGAATTATATCCAATGAACTGGAAATGGAAAGCACTTTGACTTTTTCAGGAAAGCATACTTCTATATAATAATCACTTTTACACAGTGTAGATGCGTAATCAGCACTTATAATGCTATTTCCTCCCTTTACACTCCACACATACCTATACACGCCATTTATTTCCTATCAAAACGTAACCCTTACTTAATCCGCAGTAAATATGTCATAAATACACAGAACTTTTAGCTAAGCTGCTAAAACAATAATTTATTACACCCATAAACATTTATTAACTCGCATATTGTTTTCTCAAAGCATTATAGTCACAACATTTCTACGAAAACAGCACTAGATCACATTCTTTGAACTTTAAATGGACACTGGAGCAAACTAATGTAATTATTTACTCAAGATTACCCTATAGTCAACCTTTATATCCGAAAATCATGTTACGACTACGATAGATGTTAATTTATATAAATTGCTCAGATATAAATAAATACAATCGTACCTACTATTTATAAATGAAAGCTTTTTCTTGCGAAAACTGTTCCCAATAAATACTCCGTCGTTTTTAAGTGTGTGTGTGTGTTTCCCAATAATGTGAACTGTTTTCCTTGTTTTTATCGGGGACATTGAGCTTTTACCCTTGTCAGTGGTATATACTGCCTACATCATCGTGAGAGAATTGAGCTGCTGAACCCATGGAGTAAAACGTACATTGCCCAAAAGCCGTGACAATGACTATTGTTTTTAGTCTTGTGGTGTGACATTTGTTAGCTTGGTTTGGCTAATTGGCAATGTATCACTGGAATGTCATTGTTGCCCAAGAGCCTCTTTATCATTTTGTCGCCTTTATGGACCATTTCCTTTAACTCTGCACTGCTCCTAATTTACGATGACATTTGACAGTATTTTGCTCGCCATTACGGATATATCCACAACTACGACGTATATTTCGAGACATAGACGGCTCCAAGAACTCTTCAAACGATTTCGGGAATGTTCACTTCCCATACAAACATTAATACGAGTATTTGCAAACAAAAAGAGTACACATGCATAAAATATACAGTTTAAAACCAGTTATGTACAAACAACCAGAAAGTATATATAGAAATAGAACATTCTTCCAACACACAACTTTCTATACTTAAGTAGTATAGAAATGTTCAGCTTTGTGTGTGGAATTCCGTTCGAAATACATAAATGCATGTCGACACGTATTTTAAACAGAGCATTTTGTCTAAAGCGTAAAATACAACAGTTTCATCATAGCCTTGACATATTGTTAACTCAACACTCAAATAAATAATACGTAAATGAGATACTTTGTCAACCCCACTTGGGTATTTTTCATTTAATCACATTTTCATTGGCCCTCACATAAATAAATCATTATGACAATCATTGTCATCGTAATTTTTTTAATAGGTTCTTTGCCACAGTTTAAAAAGTGGTAATTATCTAATTATTAATTTGTAACATCTATAGCAGATCTATCTGTATTGTAATTGTACAGTTTGATTTTGTTTTCTGTCCGAAATGCAGTAAAGGCTGGAATAAGTTTAACTACCATTGTTTTTCATTTTACACTATTGTTTCCTAAAGACATAAAGTACTAATGAATTATTATCTTTTTAACGAATGAAGGATTCCTATAGTTTAATTTCATTGTATCTTTTCAACTAATACGTCATTATAATAAAATGTCAAGAATAAACACTCAAAAGAGTAAAATGAGTGAGGAAATCAGACCGTCAGGAATAAATCGTGGTTAAAACCACGGAAAGGCACATGCTACTTTAACCGTCTCATCTTTAGCTTCGTAAAAAGTAATGGTTAAGTTTGAGAATGTTGTAAATATGAGTTAATCCGTAGATTTTTTTATTCCGCACGAGTAGAACAGGAATTAGAGAGAAAAGAGTGTACAAAGAGAGGAAGAGAGATAGTGGAAGAGGTGATGTGTAAAAAGTGTCGTAAAGACAATAGGTATATAAAGAGTTGAGAGATATAGCCCATGGTTCCGTCCTGACTTTTTGGTTGGCATTGGCTTTCCCTTTTTGACATTTAGACTTGAGTGGCACGGAGAGAGAGAGGCTATTATGCACATAACTACTCTCCTCCTGGAGACAGATACTACTCACTTACTTCTGGTATAAAGTCTGTTAAACACTGTCATATTGTATAATACTGTGTGAATCTGACTGTTAGAATATGGAACTCTTGTCCTTTGATTGCTCGTCTTCTTTTCCTCTTTCTCTCTCTCTCTCTTTGTGTTGTTATCACCGCATCAACGTCTGTCCTACGCGTATTGTTAGCGTTCTTTTGTGTTTTTCCTCTTTTATTCGTGTGTTTATAGGAAAAAGTGGGTGAGATAGGTATCTGTCGCGGATTTGTTGGAATTGTTCGGTCTCTGGCCGATGATGATGATGATGCCATGGCTGCTAGCCAAATCTAATCCATTTTTATCACCTCTTTTGTCTTCCAATCTGCCAGGGCATTGTCGAACAAGTATAAGAGCATTCTCTCCCACACTCTCATTCTCTACACACAATACCATAAATGTATTTATTTAGATATAGCCAATCCACTTTACTTATTACTTATATAACTCACATTATAGGCGATGCCACCAGGTCCTCTCTATTGGCACAAACGACATTCAGTCACATACAACACAATAGAATCCCATCCTATCGTTCTTTCCTCGTTTCCCTGATCAATGTCTCTCTCTATGTGAAATCTTCCTCTCTGTGTGTGTTTCTATGTCGTGGTTTCCTTTTCTCTTTCATTCAACATCCACACACAATGCAACAACCACTATCAAATAAGCACCACCTTGTTCTGTACACAAAATCACACAACAAAACACATTTCGGAGTGGGAGTTCTTAACCATGAACGCCAGGCAAGGCTCTACTACTTAAGTATATAGTATACGTACTATTTCAAAACAGTTTGTTTATTTATATGTACAGAATGCGAAGTGTTTGTGTACTACTACGAGGTATTTACAGAGTAGTACTGTGCTTTTAAACAATATTGTGTTGGTGTGTAAACATTATGCTGGGAGACATGCACACACCATGTTGTGTAATGTAAAGGGAAAGGTAAATAAACATAGAAACATTATATAAGACATGATTTGTATATGTATAGTATATAGTTCCTATATATAAATGAAATATTTATTCTGTTACATAATGTTTATTCTGTTACATTCATATAGTAGCTACACACACTACAAACACACAGAGAGAGTGCTTTAGTAGTACAATTTTTGTTTGCTCGAGGAAATGAAAGAAAAGCTAAGGAAAGAGAGCAAAATGTTTTCCTTCCTTTTGACTTCTGCTACTACTGACGGCTATCTATTTATGGTTAAACTAAAACGGAGCAGAGGCACACAAACACATCAGACCACTACCTTATTACAGTTACACATACAATTGCCACTTTGTGAGTGTTTCCTTTTCACTGGTTATTTAAATACCACCGTGTACGGTGTACCGGGTAGGTGGTGTAGTAGAAATGACTTTTATGTAGTTAAATAGTGAAACAGGGGCTGTAGGATTTGCTCTACACTCTAGCCGTCACTTGACTTGACTTGATGTGACAATAAGCTCTTGAGCAAGACAAACCTCTACAATAGCAGCTACAAACAACAGAAAACGTTCTAATTTTCCCTTTCACTTGTCACTATTGTACCGTAAATCACCATTGGTCAAAGGAGCAGAAGAGTTCCGTAATTAATGGAATGAAAACAACATTTGTCGATTTACATTTTAATTGCTCACAGATAGCAATATTTTCTACCCTGTCTATTACGTGAGAGCAATAATAAAGGAATCCTTTGTTATTTATTTATTTATTACTGTCTTCATTGGAAAATTCGGTTTTATGAGTCAGTAATAAAAAATTGAATAAAGCATATAGGTAGGGGAGAGACGTGTCGGTTGGGTCATCGTGTCGGTTGGGTCGCCGCCATTATTTCCAGCAATACTGGATAGTTTCAACCGAA
>JABASD010000350.1:0-85108 GCA_019776165.1 Pogonognathellus flavescens
TTTGATCATCATGATGTGATGTTAATCTGACGTTACACAGCGCGACATTTCGGACGTCAATACAACCTTGACGACACACGTTAAACCGACATCAGGACGACGAAAAAGTCTCATTGGGTACAGCCACAGCCTAATAATACAAACGAGAATCCTGCTCTTAACGCTTCTCTCTCGACTCTCCTGTAAAAAGCAAGAGAGCTTTAACAATTTATTCTTCTCGCACTGTGCATCAATGTGCACTGTGTGTGCAGTAACATAATACTCTACCAGAAGAGGTGCTATGTCGACTATCTACCATTCAGTTCTGCAATATCATACAAGAAGGAATGTGGAACACCACAGAGACGACATCCGTGTAATGTAACCTATACTTAAGTTACGAGAGCGAGCTAGTCCATGGCAAAGCGATTTCTTGGATGTGAGTGAGAGAGTGAGTGGGAGAGAGAGAGAATAAAAGGAAAGGTCTGTGTGTATACGTTGAGGAATATTATTGTCAATTGAGAGTTGCAAGGATAAGAATATCATCACGCTCTTGATCAGATTATGTTTAATGTGTGTTCTGTATGGAATTGTACCTTCCATTCTTCGTCAAGTGAACTCTAGTGTAATGGGTATTTGATATATGTTTTTCTCATATAATTCTCTGTGATGTGCGTTCCCATGTATTGTTATTATGTGTCTTTCATCACATTTACTAAGTAGGTACATGCAGGCATTCTCTCATTCACAGTTCATCCCGTTTGTTTTCATCCTCATCAAAGAAATGGCAAGATGTGCAGGAGGGAAAGTAGAAAGGCTCGTAGCTGGCAGATTCAATTACGGTTCGTTACCTTTTCCTTTCGCCCGCATTTGCTCTCCTCCTCCTTATGTTCTCCATTTCCGAAAGCTTATCCTTTGTCACAAAGGAGTCTAGTACTTGATGTTCATAGAGACACCAGACCCTTCCCTCAAATATCCCTCAGTGACGAATACTAAACCATGTTTTCATATAAACTACTACTACATAAGTATATTGATATTAAATAAAATATATACTTGACAAAGTATAACATAATAACAGTAGGCCATAATAATATTGTAGCAGGATCCACTCAGAGACTCCTCTGTGTCTGTAAGCCCATATTTTGTGTAAAGACAACAAAGTAGGTAGTCTAGGTAGGTACCTGAAACCGGAGTGATGATGGTTGCATAAAATATTTGTGTATTCCTGGCCCGTTCGCTTTTAGGCAGCGTGTTGCTGACACTGTTTTTCGTTCATTGCGGGTATTATTATCTGTTGACAAGTCTCCTCTAATGACAGCACGACAGGCTGACTAATGGAAATCTAGAATCTGATTTTCTCCCTGTATGAAGCAATAAATATAATACATATACGCATCAAACACATGTACTATGTCCGATTTACTGGTATAGACTGCTCTTTTGATTATATTATATGAAGCAAAACACGCGATCCCACACTAAGTCTCTGGCGAAGCAAGACAAGTGAACCTGCACAGACGAGTGAGTAGTATTGGTTATCTATCTCCTGTTCACCACAAAATATATTGCGATGCGAAGCAATGTGCATTATGTAGTTGCTGTTATGTGTGGAAGAAAAACACATTAGATTTCATTAGATTGATGTCATGTGGCTAGCTCCAGTCCTGAAATGCTCTCCACCAGTCTCTTTCACAACTCCAGCTAATAACTCCTAATAAGCTTTTTCCTCGTTTTCCCCGTGCTCTCTCTGCACACAGACACAATGCAGGGCACAGCTAGTGGATGGTATTTAAGTGTGGTGGTGGCTGGTTGGTGGAGAGAGTCTCGGTCGGTCGGTATTTCTTTGGTTGTGTCAGTTGTGTGGCATGGCCTGGGATCGTGGACAGAGTTCATTGCGATGTGAGTTGAAGTGAACACTGCTAGATATATTAGTGGAAGAAGAGTCGTAGATTGTGCATGTCCTTGTAGTTGCATTTGTATTAAGGAAAGCAGTTTGTACTGTGCGAGGACAAGAAATGTGTGGATTGGGCTATTTGCTCACTTGCCTCCGTATTTCCTTCCATCTGATTTCCGCAAGGCAATGAAATTGTCCTCTGTCTTATTCGTACGTATCTATATCCGATCTCTGACCGTGCTGTGTCGTCAGTCAGAGGAGAAGAGCACAGGAGATTGTGGTGAGTCGGGTTGACTACTTACAGCCGTTGCACACAGCACACACACGAATCTTTCTTCTTCTTCTTCTTGCAAAAGTGAAACAGGAAGGATGAGGAAAGTATGTACAACTGATTGTGGTATGGAATGCGCAGCTTGAGTTTCTCTGTAGTCTTCGTCGAACATCTTTTGCTCTTCTTCTGGTTCTCGTTATGTTTTAGTATTGTTGTATATGGATGGCCTTGGTTTGACTTTGGTTTGCTAGTTGATGATCGGCGTGAACTACGGGATAGGAGGACAGCCAAACGAAACGAAGCCAGCAACTAATGAAGTTGGCTGACAATAAGTAAGACAAGATGAGAATGTTATGTTGGCATATGGTGTCCTATGTTTTGTTATTCTTCCTTTCTACTTTGTGCTCATTCCACAATGGACGAGTGGAGAGAGAGAGAGAGGGAGTCGAGTGTATATTGTGTGTGTGTTTGTTTATGGACGATAAATGTATTGTTTGATACGATCGCTATCTCTAGACCATATGCTTTCTTCTTTTAAACCGTGTAATGTATCCAGAGGCTGGATGTGTTCATCACATTTCATCTTTATTGCTTCGAGAGTGTAATGCACTAATGCACGCCTTGTGTAATGTGCTATACATTTAGAGACAGAGAGGGAGAGAGCCGCTAATAGTATATACTAGGGTATAGACACATAAGTAGGTGGATATACGTATATAAATTGTAAATATAGCTATGGGTGGTTTGTGTTGGCTTATTTGTGTTAGAATGTGTGTGATGATGAGTGTATATAGTGTGTGTGTGCGATGAGAGTGAGCACAACAGGGTGGCTTGAAATCTTATCTAGAAATAACAAATTATCTGTAGGTTCTTTCCGTTTCGTTGACAAAGTCGGCCTCTTTTGTTCTCGTCATGAAAGATGATTTTGGATCGATGAGTTTCCTTTTAGCTTTGCAGGGGTGTGAACGTGTGGGCTAAAGAGTAAATCTAAATGGAGTCTGTCGACTTGGCGGTGTGAGTGGAATAGAGTAGGTGGCTAAGGATGCAAAGGCAGGGAAGAAAACTCGGAAGAAAGTTTGACGTGGAGTGAAACTGTTATAAAATATGGTTGATTCTTCATCATCATTCAAAGCGACGGGAATGAAGACAAGTATGAGAGATATTATGAAAGTGGCCGATAAGAGAGGAAAAGCTTCTCTCTCAAGTCTATCATCGTAAAATTCTTTCTTCTATAGCAGAATGTAATATTCTAAATCATTGTTGAGAATTAGGATCCTGTGTGTTAAATGTATACAGAGCGTGTCATGCATTAGGAGGTTTGGTGTTTAGAGAAAGTAGTGGAGCGACTATTGCTCGAAACAAGGGAGAGAAGAAAGTAGACAATGAAGAAGGAAGAGCAGAAGTATATGAATGATGTAAAAGGGAAACTTCTTGTAGTCATCTTGTCTTGTCGTTGCTTTAGTTCCATTATGTTTTTAGGCGAAGTGAGCTTGAATGCCTCTGCACAGTAAATAGTCCATAACGGGAAGAGAACTCTCTCGGAGTATTACAGCTAACCCAATTACACTTAGTGATTCCTCTCTGCGGAGTCAAGTAAAAGTGTGTGGACACTTTTTGCGTGGAGTTTTCACTTAGTTCCACATTTACATTACTTACTTCATTAGTTATGTACAGATATAGGAGAATTACGGGGGCATTAGCTGAAAAGACTTTCACGAGAGAGTGAGAGAGAGAATCAACGAGACTTTCTAGGAGTTTCTTTAGTCATTCTCAATGTACTGCTCTACTATGTATGTCGTAGTTAGTTGACGTAGTTGATGGTGTAATAGTTAGTGTAAAGCTGAATGGAAATAAAATAAAGTTAAGTAAAGGCTTGGGGACGGCTTTAGTCTGACCATATAGTATTTTCGTGTCTTTACTACTGTAATCGTACACTCGTAGTCGCACGTACCTCTCGCTCTCTCTATGTGTGTGATGGTTTTAGTGGCCTGGCCACATACCTTCTATTAACAGTATGATTACAGTAATATATAGTATCCTTTTCTTTGGTTGAGCCTGAGCCGACGAGGACGAGGTCGGTAAATGAATGTGGAAAAGTAAATGCAAAGGAATACATAAAATCCATTAGGGTGATTTAGTGAACGCACGCCCAGGAAGTCACTAAAGTAGACAGAAAAGAGGACCTGGCCTGAGCAACTGTTTGGGGAGCGGCTGAGTTCAGTAAAGTACAAGGACCATTTGAGCATTTCTCTCTGTGTGTTTATATTGTAGAACTTGTGTACAGTTGGGTTTTTGGCTGGTGATATATATATTCGGATATTGTAGTAGTAAAGTGTTGGTGGATGGTTGAGAAGAGTTGGTGGTGGTATTTGAGTAAATAGACGTTGAAGAGTGCCGTGGGCACTTAGGAGTTGTTTATAAAAGGACGACTGGTTAGCTTGACTCTTGACTGGGTCTTGAGCATAATGGTTTTAATTTGATGCACCAGAGTAGCTCATTTTAATAATTAGTATCCTCAATAGTTTGCACTTGGTGCTCCCGAGTCCGTGCTTTGTTTTCGTTAGTTTGTGGTGCGGCTGTTGCTTGAGTTCAACTTGCTCATATTTTACAACACTCAACAACATAAACAGTTCTGGTGGAGCAGAGGAGTCCCGGGTATTTCTCGTGGCAGTTATTCATCGGAAAAGACGGGTTCATCGTAAATCCTTTTGGAAGCAGTTGGGAAAGATGGAATGAGGAAAGTGTGGAGGAAGAAGAAGAAGAAGATCGTAGAACAAGAATGAAAAACAAGCGGAAAGGCAGGGCAACGCTGAGTACCGAACTACAATAGAGTTCGAATGCACACAATAACGTAGGTTGGTAGTGGAAGTGGAGTAAAAGAACAATGAGAAGAGCAGTTGATTCAACATGGAACATTTGCTTCGAGAGCCCAAACTTTCTGAATAAATTCATTAATTAAAACAGGAGGAAGAAGAAGACGAGGCAGATCAAGAGAAAAGTAAAGATGTGGATGTGCCGTGTAGAAGAGAGAGAGAGAGAGAGCAATGTAGTCGTTCTTGTTGTTGTATGTAGGATGTATATGCATTACAATAGAATTTATTGCTTTCTTCTCTTTCACTCACTCACTATGTCTTCTGGCTTGATTGTTTGTATTGGCTTCTCATAAATTGAGTTAGAAGATTCGTCTAAAACGAGTTACGCTTCCTCCAGACGCGAAGAGAGCATCGTAAACTCTTAATTGACTATTTTTACTTGTTTTCCTTTGGTAAGCTTCAGCCTTTTACAATCTCGGCCCTTTTTTCAACGTTGTTTTCTTTCTGCCATTCTGTTCGATCGCATTTGGGTATAGTAGTGTCTCTGTGTATCTCATGTAGTAATGCTGCAAGTGCAAGCAGTGTACAGGAATTAAAAAGCAAGAGCTCTGGATGCTGTTAAGGCATTAAGGCTGTTAGTGTACAAATGGTGGTTGGGTTTGACTTCCTATTTCCTTCCAAGTTGAATTTAATTCAAGTTTCATTGTCTGTCTGAATGTATGTAATTTAATGTATGTATATAGTGTGTGTGTAAATGGGCTGCTGCAATGGAATTCTGTTTTGTTGTATTGTAGCAGTCGATTAAAGTCGATAGTAAATTCGTAAATTGTATGCAAGTGTGTATATAAATGGGAGATACTGCGGGTTTTGCATTTCTAGGTATAGGAGAGAGATGTATTGTAGTGAAATAGTGTTTTGCAGGATAAAGGAGTATACATGAGACAGTGACGAATTGGTTAGAGTGTCGGTAAGTGCCAAGAGCTTCATAGTGATAATTTCCTCTATGACTCCCGGAAAGCATTGTTCTCTCGATGTTGATTTCCTTCATTTATTTTGCCAGTGCTCAAGCCAGGTTTTACTGTCTTGTCTGTTGTAGTACTCTGTTTTATAACGGCTATATAATAATGGTTTACTACCGCTGCTGCATGGGAAAGTTTGTGCAATGATGTTGTTCTTATGGGCTCTGGTTGTGCCTCTGACTCTGTTTTGTTTTGTTCCTTGTCTTGTCATTCGAGTGTCACGAAATTATTATTTTCAGCGAGGTGTAATCTATATTTCGCCGCCTTGACTCGAGTTACTTTGTTCGCCTTCGTTTTACATATTCGTTTTTGTTGGCCGTGTCTGTGTGACACATATTATATTAAAACAGAACATAACACCAGGAGTATTCGTAGGTATTCGTCTGTATGCAATTCTGAAAAATGCTGGTAGTGGCAGAGTGGCACTGTTTCGTTTGTGGTAATGTTATGTGTTGGTTGGTTGGAATTCATTAATAGACGTTTGCCAGTTTGAGTTTGCAATATTTGACTTCCCACGCGAACTGCGGCTAAAGTCATTAGTTTACGTTTCTTTCTACTTGTACAGAAACTTTTCAAGTTAATTGCCAATAGTCATACAAACACATATAGATGTCAGTTTGTAATTATTTATATCGAATTGCACGGAGAGAGGAAACTTTGGTAAGTGTACATTTCCTTAATTGAATTACCTACTTCACCTTTCATGCAGATAAAGGTTGAAAGTATCATCGGACAGGTTAGTGTTTCCAACATGCAACTTTTGAAGTTTCTGTCTACGTATTGTTTTGTCCTAAAGTAAAATATTCATTGTGAAGTTGAAATTTATACAAGCTACAAAGGATGAATGCGTTTCACAAAAACATCTTGGCTCTATGTTGGGCCAGAGCCAAAGATTGTTTCCACCACTCTGCCTTTGTTTCATTCAGCTCTCTCTTTCTCGCAGACAATTCATATTGTACTTATAGTTCACAGTTCAGTTCTAGTCAGTACAGCAGAAGAATGTTTAGTGTTTACTCTTACTCTGGTAGATTTAGCTCACGAAAACATAAATCACGCTCTGTCATTCATGATGGATAATGTAGCTGGAGATTTGTCAAGACGAAAGTTTTAGCATCTTTTGTTTTGAATTGAAGGCCTTTGCTAATTTTCTCGGTAATGTAACGAAGACAATTTACTCAACGATATAATTCCATGTGGTATGTTAATCGTTTTCTGTCCGTCTCATTAAGATGACAACAGCCTCATGCTCTTGGTCTTCCAAATCTCTCACAGAATTTTTTGTCCCAGAAAAAACCAATTATAATTTTTGTACTTAGATTTTCATGAAGGAAACGAAATAGGATTAGAATTAGAGCGAATTCATTCGCATACCAAAAAATCCCAGCAGCAGCTAAGGTTGTTGGAAGAAGACGAACCTCGATGTCTTTAGTGAGAATGAAATATTACTTGTGTTACAAACAGGAAACGAAGGAGAGACATAGATTGAAATTTTTGGATGTATGTAATGTAATGTTCGTCGAATGTATGTGGAGAGATGATGTAGCGTGGAGAGAGAGAGAGAGAGAGAGAGGGATATGATTACAATGTAATAGTGTTACTTCCACCACTACGAAATAGCCTAGGTAGATACGTATCCGTTTCTTATATAAGACGAAATAAAATACAGCTCGTGACAAGACAAGTCAGATCGTAGAACACCGGAGATGCCAAAGCAAGGTTGAAACGAAATGGAATGGCAGAGAAAGAGATAGAAGACAGACAAGTTTTTGTGAAAGTGCAAAAAGAAGCTAAGCTACGTTGAAAGTGAGAAGGAGAGTGTCTGTGGATGAAATGGTATTGTGTTCTCCGTGTGGCCTCGTATGGTATTGGCGTAGACACGGAACGAAATTAGACAGTGACAGTGACATAGAGCTAGTGAAGGGAAACGTCCCATTTTTTGTTGGTCGATGACCATCTAAATTCAATCCAAGACGACGGAAGGCAAAGAAGGGAAGAAAAGAAACAAGTCTTTGACACACTATCAGCTTCTGTTTCGCTTCTGCTCTTTAGATCTACAATACACCACTCTCTCCTTCCTCTTTCTCGTGTGTATTATTCTGCTCAGACAAGTATTAGAATAAGAACAGATTCTGCACAATTCCTTTGTAGTGGAAATGTATGTTGCTTATGCTTTGTACCACACGGTGTGAGTGGTGTTGTAGTGCAGACGGAGATGTGGTGTGGTACTTTAGACGGATGCATTTTTCTCTGTGATGTAGATAGGATTTGTGTTGAATTTCCCTGTCCGTCCGTCTTGTCATTCACAGTGACGAAGAATTAAAAGAAGTGCATGAGGAGGGGGGAAGTCAACTAATTTCGTTTGGAAGAACGAATCTTGACGATAATGACTGTAAGAGCATGTCCGTTTCAATTTCCATCTTCGTACTGTTTCACATTCAATTTTCAAATCCTCCGTGGATGTTAACCTTTAGGTTGCGGTTTTTGGCAACGCTTGCAATACTTGCAATCAGAATCAGCCATGATTGTAATGAATGAGTCTGTGTGGAAATGTTATTTGCTGTGTGTAGTCCAAGTCTAAACCATTCACTCTTCACAGATAATATACACTGCTAACGCTTTAGCATTTAAGATTTATACTCCAACATTAGTTTGCTATTTAAGTAATGAAACGTTTGCAAACTTCATTTCGCGTACTGTGGTATGTCTGTAAATAAGTGCAAGCTACAGCTACAAAAATGTGCAATTAATTATTTTCCCTTGGTTTATAGTCAATGAACATGTTTCTATTTATTATTAATTTTTCTACTGACTCAGCAGCAATGTTTTAATGTAGCTGTAGCGTAGCCGACGCTGTAATTTAGAACGATGAATTCTTTTAGTGGAAAAGATTTTATGTGAAGAATTTTAGTTGGAGGAGCTGCTGTATACTGAATGAAAATGAGGTGAAGCTAAATATATATACGGAGTATAACGGAGTGAAGTATTCCGTGTGTATAAATATAAAGTGCAGTATGTATGTACAACTATGCAGATACTTTTATTAGGTGGGAGATTGAATACACAGGCCTTGGTAGAGCTGTGTGTTGAAATTGAAATGGAAAGAAGTGTGTAGGAAGTATATTGAGAGTGACTTGATGAGCTGACGATAATGAAATGTTTGATGAGGCTTGTTCTTATTTTTTGCAGGGAGTACGAAGGAAGGAAGACCGGGTCCTTTACTGCAAGAGCCGAGATTTGGTACAGCTCCCATGGCATACCGTAAGTTAAGCATGCATGCCGTCTTGCAAGCAAAGTCTTCCCACAGTACAGTACTGTGCAGTACACAAGAGTACTATACGGTACAGTATAGTCGTAGTACACAGACGAGACACAGGCAGTCTCCCTTCAATTTCACTTCATCAGCCTGTTTAACAAAAATCCTTTCTCCATACATTTATCTCCTATCAAAGTATTTACTCTTTATGCACTGTCAGCTCATCCTTTCTTCACTCAGAATCAGTCTCTCTCTCTCTCTCCCAGCCTTTCTCATCTTTCACTCTTTCTCTTCCTTTATAAGGACTCAGACGCTATAGCCACGTTCTACACGTAGCACACTCTCCAATCTGTATTTTACAGTTTTCCCTCCGATTCCACCAAGACCATCTTTCTCTTTTATTTCTTTCTCCAGTCATTTTCAGGCGCTTTCCTTCGTGGAAGCATTAGGCAACAAACTCCAAACTTCTTTTCCTAAAATGGCTACCTTTACTAATACTTGGGAGGTTCATTCATTCCGTGGAGTATAAATACCAAGTCAAATTGCAGTCGATATCGTTCCTCTGGGATGAACACTATCGTTCCTTCCCTCTTTCTCTCTCTCTCTCTCTCTCTCTCTCTCTCTCTCTTGATTGTTTTCATTAGCCTCACTCTCTCATCCACTAAACTCAACTCAACTCTCATGCTCCGCTACAAATGCCACGTCGAGAGACTCCTCAACTCAACTTTCCTATCATTATGCGTGATGGTTTATGTCATTTCATTTGTGCTGCACAGAATGGTCGACATGCTTCCTCTCTCTTTCATACTGGTAGATTGGATGACATACTGTGATTTGAGGTAAACCTTCGTTTCCAGCTAATGGCGCATTTTAGTTGAAGTACCTTCGCCTGAACCATACAAATCTTAAGTAGTGCACAACATTATTATTATGCGATAGAGAAAGAAACCTGAGCACGAGGGAAGTGTTTCTTCCACGAGAGCGTAGGTGTAGCATGTAAAAGACGCAGACCACGTTCAAGAACGTCTGTAAGGTCGTGCTGGAAACATTCTTAAGAAAAACTCAAGTTGGATTACTACACTTCTATTGCATAGCTATCATACTTATCTACTTTAGTACCTTGAGCGGTTTTACATGGAGCACTTGATACTCCTACGTAGTAGCTATAAGATTGTTTCTTGATGAGAAGGCAATGAATAGAGTCCTGTCTGCGAAAGAGAGCGTGTAGTGCAGGAGTTGGTTGTTTTAATAACGATTATTGAGTACTAGAAGACACAATACATCCAAGATAGTGCACGGACAAAACTAAGCGGTGGTTGCTTAAAGTTTCCATCATGCTGAGCCGTTGTTGTGTGCAAGTACTACTAGCTACCAGCTTTATTATATCAACATAACAATAAGCTTCGTGTATAAACTTTGAGTGTATATTTTTCTCATATAGTGTATCAAATAAAGGCAATAGAGAAACGATGTTGTTGCGTCTATGGCGGGGTATATTGCGTTATGTGATGTGGCATGGCACACAGCATCCCCTAAGGAAAATGTTATTTATAAGAGTAGTTTAGTAGAAGTAGTGGTGTACTAATCTCGTGTGGATGTGTTCTTTCCTTCTTTCACAATGACAGCAAAAATCCAATAATTTCTTGGCTGGAGCAAATCAGAACAGAAAGCAGACAGAGAGCAAGGCTAGATAGATAGTAGAGCAAGTGAGTGAGAGTAATAATAAGTGAAGGTAGTTATTGTATATGGATATAGTAGGTATATAGATAGATAGTGTTATATAAGATTGATATAGTTAAGTATAAAATATATTAGTTCGTTTTGAGAAGTGATGGGATGAGGAAACGTTCTTTGTTGTTGTTACATCATAGTTTTTCTTTTCTGTCTGAGTTTTTCCCAATATCTATTACTGGATACTTTGTTTTGTTGTGTTCGCTGGCTGACTGTTAGATACGAATGTTAATAACGTAATGTATTTTTGTGTAGAAACATGCCAAGTGAGCTATGTTTTCGCAAGTCAGGAAAGAACGGAGCTTGAGCTATATTTCACATACAATTCCTAAATTAGATGAAGGAAATGTCGAATTTCTCGTAATTTTGGCGAAATGAAAATGGCTGCGCTGTGTTCGTACAAAGAAAAGTCGATAATTTATGTAGTGTACTACTGCTCCAGTCTATACCCTCCGTCTTCATGTATTTTCGGAGGACTGAAACGTTTCTTTATTTGCTCCGCTCACAAATCTTGACACGAGTTTTATTATAGCGAAGTTGTAGGCCATCGGCAATACTGGCACTGTCTCGACCAGCAATAAACAATAGCAACTGTATATTATTATTATGACTAGATATACCTATGTATTACACTTATATAATCTTTCTGCGTATGTGCTTACTTATATTTTAGTCAGGAGTAGTAGTACATGTTAGAAAAAAGAGACAAGAAGAGATGCTCCATACATTTTGAACTATGTTTCCAACAGGGGATGAGATAGATATTTGTATTTGGAGCATTTGGTGTGTGAGGAAGAAAGACGTATGAAAATGAATGTGGGAGAGCATATTTTCGGTATGGGTGTATTAAGATGCTACATTTTATAGAGTGGAGCGGTTATAAATTTAATAATGTAATGTTGTAGTGTAAGTGAGAAGAAGGCTGTTTAATAGCATAGTGGTAGTTTTCAGCGCAATATATAACGTATGAGCGTGTGGAGGGTAGTAACGTTAAAATGATGAATGGCCACTGCAGGAGAGAAAAATTGTTTTTATGTAGTGTATGTTACGGGAGCCAGGAGTACATAAAATATTTCCGGATGTTGTGAAACACGGTTGCTTGCCGGGGCTATTTCGCATCTTTTTCATTTCATTTTATTGCACCTGCAATGCCACTACCGTATATTTATACGGCCCTTAAATGTCATTAATGTCTGTTTGTAGGTGAATGTGTAGTGGCCGGGTTGTAAAAGAGGAGGATATTAAACGAAGCCGAAAGAAGACTTGATGAGATTTCAACTTTGTTCTCCCGTTTTACATTATTCGCGAATAGTAAAAGTGAAACTGTAATTAAAAGTTGCTTTGAAGCTACATGTGTTGTACTTTGTGTGTAATTTAAGTGCGACTGTAGTTCAGACAAAGGAGTATTGCAAATTAAACTTGTTTCTATTATCAGGAGCGTAACTAACAATGTAGCATTGAAATTCATGTAGACAGATGATGATCACTTAAAGTCAAGTAGTTGCAGTAGATTTGAAATGTAATTGCACTTTGTGTGCCACGCGGCCGACTTTTATGAAAGAGAAACATTGTTGCACTGTTGACATAAATTGCATTAATTAAAGACCAGAAAGGAATACACGCGGAATGATGCATTGAGAATACGCAATAAAAAATCCGCGAGAGGAGAAATGACTGTTACATCAACCTGCCACCCGGCCCTACCTAACCCGAACTCGTAACTGCGTTTTAATTTGTTTGCATGTAATTCTGCGCAAATGTGACATTTATCTTAAAGAGTAAATAAATAGAACCTCTCTATTGTTTCATGATCAACCACAAATTAACTTTTAACTGCAAAACAACGATTCCTCCGTTATCTGCAACTGCATCCGCCTGATACAAAGCGAAATTACATTGCCATAAATACAAGGTGCTCTTGTAGCTCATGGCTATAATATCCACTAAAATGAGTACAACTCCTATGGGGGTCTTTCGGAGCAAGTATTATTTATGTGTGTCATTTTAAAGTGATAGTAGAATTTTGGTTTGTGCTTGCAGCAGTTGACTAACGAGTCAAAACGTAATAATTTACCTTGTCAAAGTTTGTGTGGTAGGATCGATTAGAATAATCATTTAAATAGTTCAGCTCTACCAAAGTTATTCAAAATATACTTAGGCAAAGTAGTAAATGTAAGATATTAGTTTATTTTTGTCGGAGAGGACGAGAGAGTGGTGAAACTAAATTCGTAGACGTTGGAAGACTTTTAAAAGCCATCAAAGCGGGTTAAACCGCTGGAAGCATGGTAGGAATACACAAGCACAAAATTCAGAGCTCTTAAAGCCTCAAACCTATTTATTCATCTGTATTTTGGCTTGTTAGGAAGTACTTTCATGTTTCATTGAGCTACCAGTCTAGCTAGATTCATCTCTTTTGCCTTCCTGGCTTCTGCAGTCTCCACCAACCACTAAATATTCTCCATCACGTACTACAACCCTTGTTCTTTACCCATCTCTTCGCATAATATTTTATTTCATCACACCAATCAGGTCTTTACGCACCTCCTTTTAGTTTTACACTCAAATCCCCTTTTGATATACCACAATCATTCATTACTATTCCTATAAATAAATATTGCTCCCCTTTTCATACAAAATTACATTTGTATATAGTGCGTAATGCAATTTAAACGTAGTGTATCTATTAATTACGAATTTTATACACCAATACTACGTTGCAAATGACACATTGAATAGAAACTGCTGTATTGTTGAGCTCTTCGTATGTATTTATGTACAACTATAGATCTGATTGTGTATTGTAATTATTGTTTTTCATTGTTGAATATTAGGAATGCATGTGTCCGAGGTGTGTAAAGATTTGGGTAGAAATAGACTGGGGGAATATAATGGGAGTGTGTGTATGGTTATATTGTTGTATGTGAGACAGAAAAGTAAGACAAGAGAAGAAGTTGAGCTCAACGCAAATAAATGTACGTTACGTTGCATTTGTTGAGAACATACATTGTATTTATACAGAGTTTCTCATCTGTGTGAAGTTAGGGGAGTGATAGTAGACTCCACATACGAATATATAGGTATATAGGCTCACTCATACTGAGTACAATAATATACCGGTGCGACCTAGTAGCTATAAGTTAGAAAATGGCAATTTCTCCATCCGAAGTCTCCGCACCATCCAACAACTTAAATTGGAAAGGAGCCAACAAAGCAGACCGTATAGACTACAGTTTGGTCTTTCTTTTCCATGAACTGGGTTCTAGTCCATTATAATGAAATGGGAATGGCTACTAGAGGATGATACAAGTGAACTCCAAGAGACACTTCAAATATATCGCTCCACTCGTGTCTATATTTTATAAACTTATTTCTTTATATCTCTATACATTTTAAACCAATACGTTCATTCATTCATTTATGCACTTCTTACTACGTTCAGCAACAATGATAAATTGCACTGACTTGTAGTACTGCAATAGAGGAATACACACAGGAATATATATTTTATAGAAATTTAACAAGAAGAAAAGGGAGCCACAACCCGCACACGTAGTATACAGAAATGATATTACCAACAAAACTGTGTATTGACAAGTCGACTCATGTTGAACATTATCAAGTCGGTTTCTTATGAAGAACAAGCTTGGCTTTGTTGTTGATATTTTTCTATGAAGTTTAATGATGACAGTTTCTCACCTTCATTAATTAAAAGTTTGACTATGTGAGACTGAGAGGGAGAAAAAAGGGTTGTATAAAAAACACGGCTGTTATTATCCAAATAGGAAAAAAGAATTTATGATGCATCAGCTGTCATTCGTCTTTCATGAGGTTGAAAATAATGATAAGGCGTATCAAACGATCATGTCACGCTGATCTTGTCTTGTTAGGAAAATGTATTCATAGCATTTGCATATTATTCAGTATTGGAGGTAATCACAACAACACTTCTCTCTTAACTCACAGAAGAACGTAGGTGTCTCTCAACTTAACTGTCTCTTTCTCTGTTTAGCTCTTTGCTCAGCAATTTCCTTTTGTACAAGTCATTTGAAATAGAAAGGGCGGACAGAGAAAACTTTTGTATTGTTAGCTTGCCTTACTTATTCTTCTTCTTCTCGTATCTCTCTCTGCTCCATTCATTCATTCGAGATAAAGTCAATAATTACAGATACTTAAGGTGTTTGTTGTTCGTGTCTCTGTCTTCTCAAGTTGTATTTTGTTTAATTCCGTTGAGTGCTATAGAGACTTTTATGCACAGAGACTTTATACAGCTGTAATTACATGTAATAATTTCCTGTTATCCTGTTTTGTATTTTAGTTTGTTGTTTGTGAGTCTCGGGGCTTTTAAGATGTTTTGTCTCGTCTTGAGGGAGCGGAAGGAAGGTTGTTAACTATGAACACAGCTCCATGTAATTGTAGTAGGGCAAAGGAGACATTATTGGTTGCATATATAAAGATTGTTATAGGAGAAATATAAAAGTGTGCCTATTACAAAGAGAGTGCAATGTTGTGTTGTAGAATGTGCTTATAGTAATAATGGAGATGGAGACAATGCTGTGTTGGTACGAGAGGGTTTACTTGCGAGAGCATTAAAAGAGGGATGGTAGAAGTTCCTGTAAAAATAGGCTAATGATAGGTGCGAGAATTTGAGAGAGTGTTCCACACACAATCACAAGTATTAGAAGAAAACTTTAAGCTCTGAGCTATGGCCATGATTATATTATGAGTCTCCTGTGCTAGAACGTTGCTAGTAAATAGTTAGCGACTGTTCTAGCTAGGCCGAGGAGGAATTGTATTTGTGTGTAGTGGTCTGTGGATCTCTTCTGGCAGAAAAGTTTGTATTGTATGCAATGGCAGTGCCGTTGTGTTGCCTGTATATTATATGGTATTGTGTTGTTTTATGTGTCATGCTCTTTGGTAGTCGTCGTTATATGATATTACGTTATGCGCCTTGCTATTCCGTAGTATGAATATATTTCGTTGAATTCCTGTAGTGGGTCTGTTGCTGTTGTGGATGTTTGTTCGGTTGGGTGTGAGCTCATCTATTTCTGTCGGCGAAAAAACAGAAGAAGAGAGGATGAATACTTGCAAGTTGTTAGTGCCTATATATGCGACTCTGTACAAAGAGAATCTTATTTCTACCTATAGTCAACTTAGCCGTGATGTTTACAATGGTATAATAAAGTATACGAAGGAAATTCGTTTGAAGGAACAAACATTCTCTCTTTCCCTGTGGAGTAAGTTGGAAAGTAGCGAGATGCGAACCGAGCCCAGAGTTCCAGTTAACGAGACTCTGGGTTTTGTCTCTGATGTGTTGTATTTTATATGTGTGTACAATTTAGTTAAGTGAACACAGCGAAAGGGTCTTCTTCTTCCAAGACTCTTCTGACTCTTCTGTAAGAATATAATGATATGGCTCACTCTTTCCATGGCTTGTATAATATGTGAGTGTGTAAGGAGTATTGCATGTATCTGTATGTCTCATACTAATTCAAAGTTAAGAAGAGCGTTCTGTTGTTCTTCTCTTCTTGTCGTTGAAAGAAGTGAGTAAATAAAGCACATAGCAATTCCACGTTTTGTGACTTGTGAGAGTTACACAGTATTACTATAGAAGGCCATAGTGCTATGATGTCACTCTCTATCACTTGCAAATTTTGCGACTTTATCCTCGAGTAATTTCGAGGAGCGTGAAGGTATGCAATGCAGAATCTCTGTTAAATTCACTACGGGCTGCTTTATTTTTGGACGAGATAGCGATGGCATTTACATCACATTAGATTATCTCATCTTCTCCAACAGAGTAAATGTAAAAAGTCAAGTCTAGGCTTTAATACTGTGCTGTAAAAGGGAAATAGCAGAGAGAGAGATGATTTTCTTATAAAAAAGAATGTTTGCTGTGGCTGCGCCAGAAGGATTACATTTTTACAATGTCTTACGTATATTATACAGTATAAGAAACTTCTACATAGAGAGATAGGTACAGTGGTGGAGAATATAAAAGGGAAACAATAGTTAGTTACCTCTTCTTCTACTATTCTACTTATATCTCTCGTCGTTCTCTGTTTTAACTCTTTTTGCGTATTAAGTAAAGAGTAAAGTTATAGGAGGAGAGGGATGTGCCTATTTTATAATGTATATTGGTCTGATATGGTGGGGTGTGTAGGTTGTGGTGATCTAGTGATGATGATGTCAAAGTAAGCCGCATGCCTTAACTTTTCTTGTTCTTCACTTCACTTTTCATTAGATAAACTACATCTACACATATTACGAAACGAATGTGAGTCTGCTTGTCTTCTCATGCGGACAAAAATTGAGTGTAACTACATATAGAACAGAACATGCAATTAACTATCTCTACACGTATCTCCTACTTTATACGTTTCAGTTAAAAAACTGCAATGTATGTAAACGTGCATTAGTAGTGTAGATGTAGATAGGCATATTATCTCGTGTATGATCAAACGCTGTTCTTCTTCTTGAGTATAATTATGATCATACTTGTAGTTTTTTTAAGACTGGGTTGTTTCATTCTTATTCTTATTAGAATTCTTCTCAATTTCTTGTTGGATGAGAAGGGTTGTTTTTCTATTAGCGCCGCGGCTGCTACTCAGCTACCTCGTGTTATTAAAAGCAAATGTATTTGCATTCTTAAGCACGGCTAGCCGTGTCTGTATTGTCTGGATTCGGAGTTTCGGAGTGTAGGCAGGGATAACGTATGAAAATTGGTGCTGGTGATGCATATTAAGGACAAAAGGGGAAAAAGTGCTTGTACGGTAAATAACATTCAGTTTCTGACAAGACAGTTGGTTGCGATATGTTAAGCGATGTAAGGTAGTTGTCATGTCATTCAAGCAAAACTGACGTTCTTCCACTTTAGTCTCCGTTCTTTCTGTCGTACGTTGCTTTGTTGTAGATTGTCGGCAGAACAGAAGAGTCTAACAAGATGCATCCGACGTAAATAGGAAGAGCGACGACTACAGAAAAGCAAAATTGTTACATCTCTGCACTTTGGGGCGAAAGCGGAAAAGAATCCAAGCGAAAAACTTTTCTATTTTCAGACTCTAAATTGATCCAGAAAGTTTTTTTATATTTTTTGTGTATCTTCTGCAAGTGTATCAATGCGTGTGTAGCTGAAGGGATGTTTGTTGCTTCATTCAAATGCACTTTAGTATACAAATATAATACAATGCATTTTTTCTCCGTAAAGTAAAACAAAGAGTGTTTTTGTAGTCTTTGTACGCGTACAAGTGCTGCCTGTAGTGTGCCTGTTGTATATAGGAAGACGTTAATTGAAGTCTTGAGCTGCTGCTGGTGAATAGAAAATATCTACCTGGGGATACGGATGCGAATGATGTGAATCTTTTGAAAGTCTGTGATTGAAAGTCACGTAGACACGTGTCTCCATCCGAGTTTAGATTAGATTAATGCGTTTACAAACACGCTTCTACATGGCAAATGTATTACTTTGCTTAAGTCGAAAACTTCTCCAAAGATTCTCAGTCCTATTTCCTTGCGTAGTATTTAATGAGCAAACTTATTTTCCACAGTTGAATGAAACTTTAATATTTGCAAAGTCTGTCAAGTATAAATTTTGTGCAGAAAGATTCTGCGACTACTGGAGAGAGAGAGAGAGATCGCTGAAAAGCTTGAACTTCTCTTCTAAGACTTCTAACAGATGTTTTATATGTGTAAAATACAATTCTAGTTATTATGCATTATATTATGTGTACAAAATGCCTAATGCATAAAATGTGTATAGTTTTAGTAGTGGCGATGCCATTAGATTTTATATTTGTCTATATTGAGCATTGGTGTGTGTTGTGAGTAGGTGGATGTGGACTGGTTTGGGTTGTTGAGAGTTCCGTTGAGTTGAGTTGACTTGAAGTCGTGAAGGAGCTATTAGTACAGAGTTCGCTTCTCAAATCAACTCTTTCGTAATTTATACTCATGGCAAGTGTCTACAGAATTGTTCTCAAGGAGCCAACTAATCACAGGCAATAATTTACACGAGAATGGCAATGGTACTTTAAGTACCTTAAGTGCTCGCTTTTCTATTCACCCGGACTACTACTACTCAGTCGTCTTATTCTGCTGGTTCTTCGTCTCTCTGGAAGTAGTTGCAATTATAAAAGGATTTCTTGTAAAAGAAATTAGGAGCAGCTCAGACTGATGTTGTGTTGTATATGGAGCTGTATGTATAATGTAAGTAGAATGTTTCTGCTGCTGTTACTATATTTAGAAGAAACGCGGACTACGAATGCGAATTGCACTTCAGCTGGGTGTACTACTGTTAGACTGTAGTTGTATTTATTTTGTATGTATCATTGATGCTGGAGTTGAGTGTGTCGCTGTATAATGTGGTGGAGTACAATGTGGGGAGTGTATCCGGAGACTCTCACTTTCATGGGTTTATAAAGAATTTATTTTGCCTTGCCACAGTAGTGCAGCAGTAGGACTACCACCTACTTACAGTGACAATTACAACAAAGAGTTTGGTTTGGTTTGGCTGATGGAAGTGTGTTGGAGGAAGAGTTTGTGTAAGTGTAGTGTAAATGGTGTGTAGGCTATAAATGGAAGAGTGTTGTATGGTCTGAGTCTATAGACATATTTAGTGGAGGAGACAGTCGTCGTCGTTGTACAAGTGCCTGTTATGTGATTGCGAATGCCGGCGGAGCATTTATCTCTTTGTGTACGAGAGCCACAATAATGTCCTTTTGGAAATGTGTAGACGGGGATTTAGATGTGTACTATTCTGAGTGTTCCCGTACCATTCCCGCATTTTCAAAGGCAGACTGTACGTTTTTCTGAGTATTAACTGCCTATTCACTTCAATCCCATTCTCACAAAGAAATTTAGCAAACAGATTTGCAAATCTCATTTGCCTTATTTTACTTTCTGTCGAATAAATCTTTTTCTCCTTTTCAAGTGGAAATTGAAATTACTTTGGGAAGAACTGGCAGCTATTTTTGAGAAATAAAATACCCCTTGGCTGATGAAATGACAAAATGCGTGCTTATGGCTTACGCTTTCGTATTTTCTAGTTATCCTCCAAAATAAGTATTGATTTATCTAAGCGATTTTGTCTTTTGCATGATGTTGTACCATGATTGCCATAGGTGGAAGTGGATTGGGAGGAATGGATCCGATGAGAGGTCAAGTTCCTTTTGCAAATGGTCCCTATGATCGATATGAAAATGGTTATTCACGATCTATGAATGGGCCAAGTGCCCCCGGCGGACCTCCGTCGTATCACGAGCAGCCGCCGTACGAGCGCTACTCATCCGACAGGTACGAAGTGTAAGTGTCCGTTTTATTAGTCGCATTTATCATTTTTTATGGTCATTCCCTTTTGTGGATCAATTACAATAAATTAGCCGTGATTTATGTCTGTTTTGTGTTCGAAGAGAGATTTTTACTTTTTCTCTGCCATAGGAGCTACGGAGGCGGTGGACCGAAGGATGACTATTCTTACCGTAATGGGCCGATGAGATCATCACCTCCAGGGTCGGGGGATATGGTGGCTTCTGGAGGGAGCGTTGGTGGACCAGGGCGTCCCATGCAACAAGGAGCAGTCATGATGGTCTACGGACTCAGCAATGACAGAATGAACGCCGAAAGGCTCTTCAATCTCTTCTGTCTTTATGGCAATGTAGTCAGAGTAAGAATCGCACACATCTATTTCATTTCTGCCCCCGGCTATTAATATTTTATTATTACTTTAGCCTTATGCTCCGCGATTTGTTCAGCATTAAAGGAAAGTACGTACTTATGTAGATTAAATGTTGATGTTGTGTTTTTATGACATTTTGCAGGTGAAGTTTTTGAAATCAAAGGAGGGTTGCGCTATGGTTCAGATGGGCGATGCGCTGTCAGTGGATCGGGCAATGTCAAATTTTAACAACACTTTCATGTTCGGATCGAAAGTGCAACTTGGGTGAGTTGAGTCGAGTTTTCCCCCATCTGTTTGGGTCGCTCGCTCCTTTTTTTGGTTGGTCAGTTCAATGAAGCCATCTGCTTCACGATCTGTATGGAAATTTTCTGCATTCGTCTGAATCCTCTGCTTTTGCTATATTTCCTCTCTTCGTTCGTGGTTTGGTCATAATAATAGTCGAGTTGGTTGGTGGTTGGTGGTGGGGGAGTTTTGGACGAGAAGGGATTGGAAATGGAAATCAAGACAAGGCAAAGCACAGGATGAATGCTACATACTTTATATTACGAGCGTACGTGCCTTGGTATTGTAGTCAAACGATCTGTTCTCCTATGTAACATTTTACTCGATCTTCTGGCTCTACGCTCCTACTCCTCTTTGCTCTTTCCCAAAAGGCATATGCTTCACAACACACAGGCCTCTGTCCGTATTATCCGTACTAGCACCACTATTTATATGCCATAGCATTCAAAGCAGTAATAAGCTCTATTATTATTACCAGTATTGCTATAGCTGTATTATTACATGATGCCAGTGCAGATACATATACGAGCTGTGTCTAATATGGGAATCAGTGTCCGTGAAATGAGCCGACCCAGAACAAGAAGAGAGTAAAAGCAGCATAGGAGAAAGAGAGCAGCAGTAAAGCACTAAATGTATATACAGCAATAGAAATGCCTCGACACACTACGTAGACGTAGTTTGTACTTGTTGGGATATTCTGTATATATTGTGACTGTACTTTAGTAGTAAAGTAAAAGTGAAAGTTGAACCCACCACCCGTTCTCCAATTCCAGTGCCTTCTTCGTCTTTCATTTTATTGCTCTATTACTTACTGATTGTATTTACTTTTCTATGGTTCGTTTCTCGTTACTGTGTAATACACGTTTTATGGTGAGGACAGAGAATTTCCATGCAAAAGCTACATAATATATACTATTACTATATATACTTATACAACTATATATCTAAATCTCTTCTACTACTAAATGCTCCTTGCTTAAATGAACTGACAAGAAATTGAGTCATTGTCATTACACGAGCTATAGTATTTGTATGATACGTAACGTAACCGTAATTCTTTTGTAGTGTATTGTATATTGATATGAATTATTGATGAGCTTAGGGAATGTGAGAGGGAAAGAAAGAGTGCAAGCGAAGAAAACACAGAAATTTGAGAGATAGTTGTAATAATACGAAAACGAAAACAAAGTTATAACTACAAATTAAAAAACAAATGAAATTGAACTGAAATGTTATACCTAGCTGAACTATAGGTAGAGTAGATAGGCCACACATGAGGACAGACAAAGAAACAACAGAAATACTTAAACCATCTCTATATACCTCTATATACTTCTTCGTCTCTACTACTTATACCTATAAATACCTAGACATATTTAGAATGAGGTTGAAATAGCTGAACTGAGCTTGACATGACACGTTGGTCTTTTGGCCTTGGACAGATACTCGAAACAAGCATTCCTTAGTGATGTTCAGCAACCTCACACACTTCCGGACGGCAGCCCTTCTTTCAAAGACTTCATGGGTAACAAAAACAACCGATTTCTCAACCCTGAAATGGCTAGCAAAAACAGAATACAACCACCCACAAAGGTAACTCATTCACTCTCATATCATCACTACAAAATATACAAAATATTTACTACTACCTACCTACTTACTACTTACTGTACTACTCTACTTATTAGAGGAGTGAGAGAGAGAGAGAGAGAGACCATACCAAAATCCATGCATTTTATCTGTTCACCCAATACAATCACAGACCTATCACTCTCATCCATCCACAACATAAACATCTCTCTTCTATTTTCATTGTTGATAGCAATAAGAATTTATACAGCCCCATATACCCACCCCCACAAAAATAACGATCAGAGGTCCTCCCCTTATTGTATAATGATTAATCTAATAATCTTAATCTTACTTATAATTACTCTCTAATCTAATTCAGTTACTTATTTATTTAAATATGATTATTGTTGTTCTTCGATATTTTTACGATTCCTCTTGTTTAATTATTTCTTATGATTTTCGTGTACATCGCTGCCTCGATAATTTTTTGAATCGCATCATACGCTCGTATGTATTTTTGTGTTCTAGTTTTTCATTTTCCCCCTGATTGACTCCCGTTTTTGAATGTTTTGTCTGAAAATAATGTATGTACTACTGTTACTATTGTAATTATACGATATACCTATAATTATACGCAATTATAGATGTATGATGTATATTCTGATGTTATATATGAAATGCGAACAATAAGTAGAGAGAGAGACATACTCAGTCATTAGCAGTGCACATAGCACAGTGACACTCACGAAATATTCATCACTCTATAGAGACCAAATGTAGCCAGAGCCACAGTCACACAGAACAAAGACAACAGTCATCGTAGTAACTCTCATCGCCATGTTTATGTCACACCCATCATTCGTAGAGACAGATTTTGGAGCACAGGCTGAACAAAAACTACAAACAACACATCATTGTCATTGTCACTACCTGAGTTCCTTCACGCACTCGGCTATGCCTTTCTGTCTACTTATTTTACTGTCGTGTCACTTATACCTCCTCAGTGGTATTTGTACAGAAACTGCATTGTAGTCGTTTATGTCTGTTTGTTTCGTCCTGTTTGTTTTATTTGACAATTTCATCATTTCTTCTTCTTCAGCTTATTTACTCTCTTTTATATAAGGCCTTATATGTGTTTACATTCCAAAATCAACTGGCAGTCATGCACAACTCTTTGCTGGAATATCCAAATAGTCTTTTTGTATTCAAGAGGTATTCCTCCGCTATATATAATGTAAAAGGATGCCTTTCCCAATAACCACGCTAAAAAGGGATCACTATAGGTAATTTTTGTTCTGTTGTTTGTGTGTCCAATTTCTTTTCTCTACTCTGGGCTATAAACCATGTTTTTTGCAAACAAGGGAATTATTTGTAATTTGAGTTCTTTGTTTATTACTGCCTTGTTGGGTAAAAGCAAATATTGCACAGTTTTTGCCTATAGTGGTGCTGAAATAAAGAACTTGACTTGTGTCTGTATATGTATATAGCGGGGAAAGGGTTATGAATTCATTGTAAATAATAAAAGAACCAGCAAACAAAGAGAGCAGTAATTTGAGTTACTTAATTAAAGTGCTACGTAAGGAAAGTTAAAAGTATTTCCTTCCTTTGATGGTGTGAATAAGGGGAAATGGAAGACCTGTGTAATTGAGTTATTAGGCCTGTGATTGTGGACTGGGTGTTTACTTTTTTCTCGTTGTATAGAAAAGTTTGTTTCTGTTGTGTGATATTTACTTCTGTAACTGTATATGATAATGTGCCATGGCAGATATACATGTCTGTGTAGTTCTTTCATGTATATATGTATGTACATTTTCTCTATATCTAGGTATTTATTAAACAAGAAAATATACGAGCTTTGCTTTTTTGTGGATGGCAAGTGAAAGTTCATGAATTGTGTTTTGTTTCTGTGCTTTGAACAGACGCTTCACTTCTTCAACACTCCTCCGAACATAGGAGAGAATGAAATGCGGGATGTTTTCGCGGACGCTGAAGCTCCGATGCCAAAGGCTATCAAGTTTTTTCAGTCGAAGAGTAAGAGTAAATAGTTTCCGGTTTCTTTTTTAAATTATTCCACACAACTTATTACCCAAATTTATTGCTTTTTTGCCCCCTTCGGGCGTTGTGTAGGCTATTGCTCAAATGATCTGAACCCTGTCGTAGGTGAAAGAAGCTCATCCGGATTGATTGAGTTCGAGACGCTCACGGAAGCAGTCGAGGCACTTTCCATCATGAATCATCATCCTATCAAAAGTGTCGGTACGTTACGTACGTCTCCCATCAATCTATATTCTCCTTCATATTTATTCACTCTTATCTTGCGTGTTCCTACTCAGTTCTTGATTATATTGCGGGGAATTTTGGGAAAACAGCTCTGAGACCAAGACTGTGATCCACAGTTACAGTTTTGTGTCTTGTATTTATCTATTCTCATTTGCTATGAGTTGCTGCAATCCAAACAGATTGCAGGAGCAGCAAGTTTTCATTGGGTTTCATGAGAATCAGTTCTAACTGTAAAAGTGGAAGAAGCGTATTATTCAACGACTGAGTATTGTGTGCGTTTGTATTCATTTGTATTGTGAGGCTGTGTATTTATGGTTTGTTTGTTATTTGATTGGGTTGTTGCAGGAGGGAAGTTTCCGTTCATAATGAAGCTCTGCTTTTCGTCATCACGAAATCCACAGAATCGGATGGAAGAGAAGTAATAAGGCGGATTTAGTGGAGCGCTATTCTTGGGATTTGTTGTTAGGATAGGCAGGAAGCCCCACTACTCACTTTTCCCCTCTCTCTATATTCTCTCTGATTTCACTTTTAATATTATCTTCCTGTAGAAAATGAGTATATCCCTTTTGAAACACCATTTACAATTACAAATCTATTTCTTCAGATTTCTATTCAGAGTTCTCTATATAATAATGAATTTATAATTTGAATTGACTTATGATTGAAATTCGCTGATTGGTTTTGTGTCGGTGGGATGGTAAGGTTATAATTTTATTTTTTACAAGACTAAAGGGAATGCCATGTATTTGTGCGAATACTATACTATTCCTGAGATTTTAAGCTCAGATGACCTTTCTTAGCTAGCTAGAGGATGTACTAGAGTGCTAAAGTGTATTAGGCGAGGTGTAGTTAAGGATTGAAATTTGGACGTGTTTTTGGAATAGTTGGCTCGAGAGAGAGGCTGAGAATAAGTCTCATGAAGAGGGTAGGAAGCGACGAAGGAGTCACAGTGGCTCTCACATCAGCCCATCCACTGCCTCTACATATTATGCCAGCAGCGGAAGAAGCTCTTCCCGTTCAGGGGCTCATCATCCTTCCTCGGCTCTCCTTTCCACCACCAACAGCAAACATGCTCTTTTGCCCATTCGAAACTCGGATCGAATTCCTGTCATCAAGACAGAGCATCACTCCGAAGCCTACTAAACACCATCAACTTTTCCTATTCCCTCGTACACATTCACATTCATCAACTAACTCATTTGTAGCACTGTCGCTTTTCCAGAGCAAAACTTCAGTTGTTGTAGTAGCTTCAATTTCAACTTAGAAATACATCTGAACTTTTATCTTGTATTATGTCCAAGTCATAATCATGTTCTTCAGTTCTCGTAGTGCACTGCCACAAACCACCCACCCCACTCACACAACAAACAAACCAACTCTATACTACTGGAAACAAATCAATGTGAATTTCCACTACCAAAAGCGTCTCACTCACTGCACACACACCGACGACGTAAAAATAGATTACAAGTGGCTGTAGTATGGCCGTAGCAAAAGTGATGAGTTCACCACGCTCTTCTCCTTCGTATACAAAATATCATGCAGAGATCGCAAACAATCATCAAAAACATAATCAATTTTTAATTCTCTTAAATTAGACTTAGCCACTTTTATTGTTGTTATTGTTATAATACTACTACACTTTTAATATTTGTTAATTATACCGAATCTAGCAACTATTTAGCAAAGCAAAAGCCTGTACATTATTCTCAGGGCTATGGATTTTCCACATTTCGTTATGTACCTATTATACTGCTATTACTATATGATAATTACTATTATAAAAACGATTTTGCATTTATTCTCTGTAAACTTGAAAGAATATCACGAACAATGTGCAGGAATGTGAAGCAACACACAGATAATAGGTTTTGTTTGGAGTGAACATAATTTTTAGATTTTAGTACAGATTCAACTCGACTTTTCCTGTCTAAAATCACTTTCGCCTTTTACTCGTTCATTTTAATACAGATTTTAATTTATTCGATCACGTTTGATAATTGATACTGTTTCATCAATTAATTAGCAATGTTCTGTTTTAATGTATGATCCTTACTATGTTGAGATATTTAATGATCATCAGAATGATAGGTGAAGATAATAGATTTACCTTGTCTGTGTGTGTACACACAAATTTAATTGTTTGTGTAATACATTTATTAATTTGCAAATGGAAATTTTGGGATATGAAATGTTTTTGTGGAGAAGCATTTTAACCAAGTAATAATATATTATTGTATAAGAATACCAAGTAAGAATGTAAAATGTCGAATTATTTAAAAAATTGAGAAATGTATACTGTATACTTCAGAGATGAAGAGTCATGATGAAATGTATGGTATTAATTAGTCATTTAATTTTTAAGTCTCACTCTGATGCGATGAATTTTAAGTACAGCTATTAAAATTATATTATTATTAGTTTAGCATTGAAGAGAGAAACTCTGTATGTGTGTTGGGTAGTTGGGTAATGTAATATGACGTAATAATATTTGTACATATTATAAGAATGTATATATATAAGAACTAATTGTAAAATTGTGTTAAGAACATGGAATATGATGTAAATAATTAAATTATGATTAATGGTGAAGATATCGTATAGGTCTAGGTCTAGGTATATAGGTAATATAGTATATTGTTATGTGTAGGGATAAGTAGGTTAGGACAGATAGGAAGTGTTTTTAGAGAATAGCCGAAAAAGAGTAATGAAGAAGAAGTGTAGGTGTTTCTACTAAACTGAGTGAAGAGTGAGGTTGTGTAGATTCACACACGTACGTAGTGCATTTAGTAATTTGATCTTAATTAAGTTATACATGGAAATGAATTTTTAATTGCATGCTGCTATATTAATGGGAGTAGGGTATGTACAGAGGAAATGAGGAAACCGATTGAATGCAACAGCCAATAAACCAATGCACTGGCAATTTCCTTTCTTTCCGACAACAAAAAGAGAACAGAGAACCCTCCTGTCGTTATCTCATAGATTATAAAATACTAATTAAGACACAAAGAAAAGAGTTGTGTTTACCTATACGCGAATAATGCGATCATGCTGTGTTTTATTTAGGAAGATGAAATTTTATGTGTATATATATTATTATTATTAAAACCATAGCTAGAAATTGCTATGCATACATACTACATACACTGATACACTATACACATTAATATTATACATATAAAAAGGTATAGGCATACTATACTACAAGAACCTTAGACGAGTTTGGAGAAAGAGAGTAGATGTGTAGTTAGTTTTATTTATTGTGACATTATTTTGTGTTCCGTATGGATTCTTCCTTGACTTTTCCATCTTTCCTTTCTCGTATATTATGCTTCTTCGAACCTATTTAAATATCTCTCTGTTTTTTACAGTTGAAAAACTTTTTTGTGTTAATTTATGCACTGTTGTATTGTAAAGTACTCGTACTGACTCTAGTTGTACTGTTGACTGTGTGAGAGACATGAAAATGGACAAAATGAAATTCCGACTAAAGCAAACCATGTAAGTTAAGACAGAGCAGCCGAAAAGACGAAGGCAGTCAAGCAAAGTCATTTAAATTGTGTTATTAATTCATAAGTTCTGTAGTTCTCACTTCGCAAAGCCATATAGCAAGGCACTAATAATACAAATACACGTTACATTAATTAGGAACATGATAATTATCATAAACCTACGATTGGCAACTTGCCTGGTATTAGGAACTGTAGACAAGTAACAGCATAATATAAAAAAGTGCAAATACCTACAGTGTAGTAGCAATTAGTAAAATATTCGTTAGAATTTATAGAGTGCAGGATTTGTTAGAGAATCAGGGAAACGTGTGTATCTTCATTGTTGTTGCATTTACTACAATATATCTTTAGTGACATGAGCTTCTTCTTTTCAAAGCATTCATCAAATTTAGCTATAGTGAATAATATCAACTACAAAATTAGATTCTAAAGTCAAAAAGTAGAAATACATACGAATACTGGTAAAGCATTATTAGATAAAAAAAGCTAAGTAAAGTACTGCTACTATTTATTATGATAGGTATGTAAAGGTATAATGTATAGGTTCAAAGAATTCAGCTGCTAAAATTAAAGGAATAATTAAAGTACAGATAATTAAAGGCTACAGTATAAGATATCTATAGGAAATACTATAGCTATACTGAAGGAAGTCATGTTAAATGTAAACAAACTGTGGAAACGAGGATAATAATGTAAATGTGGATAACGAGGATGTACGTAGTTAGAGAAGTAATTAGGAGACATTAGTGAGTGGGAGTGATCCCGCTTGCTAACTGATCTGTAACTGACACATATCATGAAAGTGCTGGAAATTTTGCGTCGTCTTCACACATTAATAGTCCTTAATACTAATTAATTAATAAACCAGGCCACTTCCTCCTGTACTACACTTACTGTTATAAATAACTCTACGTGTTGTATTTACTCAACTATACTTACTTGTTGTTCAGTCATGTATTGTATGTCTATGTCAATGTGTAGGTTGATAGAAATGCTTTCTAATTAGCCTAAGGCATTAGATAGTTGCACAAATTCTAGCTCTCCATATATGTCCTTTTCAATATACAAGTAGCTTTTTCCATATGTCCATAAACTCTATACGAAATATCGTCTATACTACTTATATGATCAGTCCAAGTAGAAAATTAATTTCGAATTACGATTCATCATCTCCATTGTGAATTTTGTGTAATGAAACAAACCTCATGTTAATCACAAATAAGTTTCATTTCAAGCATAAGTGACAAGCAATTGATCTCGAGGAGGTTTTAGGAGTTATACATTTGTATAATGATAAGAATTGTATAAGAATAGTGATCAAGCCTCCTCTAACGTAATTTTTACTAGGTCAGGTCATTTTAAAAAGAAAAGTTTACAGAAAAAACCCAGAACACACATTGGACGTCCTATTCAAATATTTCTTAGCGTATATGTAGGTAGTCCATTCTATCTCTAAAAATAACTGTGTGAATTACTATTTACTACGGTATTTACTATTAACCCTATATAGGAAATACATCCGACACACCGTAACTTATCAATAATGAAATAACTCTGAATATTTACATGTGTAGAGTGTGAAGATAGTTGTAGGAGATGACGGTGTGGGTAATTATGTGTATTTGTATCTGATTGTGATGTTTCACGTGAGTAGTCCTTTCATAGATGTACAAACAAACTAATGATTCACTATTGTTACATACAACAGCAGGTATCTACTATATTATTATTAACTATATACTACTACTATACTACTACTATAAAACAAAGTAAGAATTTTTGATTACATAAACCTATACCTATTATATGAAAATACCATACCTTATTCATTAGTTAGCTACGGTGTTCTGTATTCAGAATAAGAATATTTACGAGAGTCATCGTTGACTTCTCTTATGAAATCATTCAGTAAAAAGGAGAAAATTACAACAATTACTTTTACGGTTTGAATAACGTAAATTTAGTGAGAATAGGTTGTATTAGAGACTTTGTAAATCTACTTACATAAAATAAAAGGAAAATAGACTTGTGATTGTTTTTCACTTGAAGAAAGTTCCCTTCAATTAACACAGGGCTGCGTTTAACCTTTGAGAAATGTCACGAAAGTATTTATTACTGATATTATACTTAACTTTACGTGTGAACTTTGTTTATGCAGCTTTTTTAGTAGGGGAATGTCTACATAGGTGTATGATTATTACAGAATCTGATAATGCTGTAACATTTTAGAGAGCGAGAAGAAGTCCCACAGTATACTTTACACACGATAAAAAGATATCTCTATATGAATGTGAATATACGTATAGGTGTTAACTGATTACGATACAGATTTGAGTAAAAAGTACGTAGTGATACTATAAACGTCAGTATTTCCTCATTGCATCAAAGTGATGTCAAATCAAAAGGCTCCTCTGTTGACAAATGACAATTATGATGATTACTGCTATACAAAATACAATTCAGATCCGGACGAAAAACTTACACAGCTTCTATACAACAAAAATACAATAATATGGCTTGTTGACATATCCGAATATAAAAATAGCTTTACCCTTGACATTTCAAATTCAATTCCTCTTATATTATGATACCCGTCTATATAGCGCCTATATAAAATACCGTTCTACAGTACATAACCTACACCCTCCCGTTTCTAATTACTCTCCTATACTACTACTACTAAATATACAACACCCGCTATATAGGAACTATAAACTACTATGACTATATAAACTACTAACCTTCGTATATTATAAAATACTAAAAGCTTATCGTTAGTTCTAGTGTTGATGTGGAATTAAAATCAGAAGAGAAGGAAAGCAAATACATTTAAGTAGGCAAATTGTTATATAAGTAGTAGGCTAATTAACATATTGAACTCTTTCTGATTAGGAAATACCTCTAAAGCTATTACTAACTACTAAATGTGAGATTTTGAAGGAGACAAGTCAACAGATTAAATTGTTAAAGGAAAAAGTAGGAGAAAGTACAGGGAAAGTTACCTCTAGCAGTAGATGTAGTAAAAAGGCAGGTGGATGTATTCCTTCTGTGTTGTATGTAGAGCATATAGGAAGTAGAGTCAGAGAAATCAGAGAGTGAGAATTTAGTTGTGTTGTTGTATATCTCTACTACCGAACTACTGTTACTAAAACATTTTACGACAAAAACTGATAATTATACCTACTACTGGTACTGAAATGATATAAGTGTGAAAGAAAGTAAATTAAGAATTATTCACACACACAACAGACACACACAGCCCATGCAATACTGTAGACATTGTATCACCTATGAAACACATAGAGGAATAATAATTGCCATTTATTGGACAGAAAGAAATACATAAAATTCCGATGAGACAGAGAAAGGGACAGAACAGGCAGAAAAAGAGAGAAAGAGCTATAGGCAACTAGAAACTAACGCAATGTGCACCTATCTATACTAAAAGAAATGAACTAAAACTCTGAACACAAAATAAATGAAGAGAGAGACACAGAGAGATGAGCTAAAACGTTGCATTGTTGGGTTAAGACAAGAAATGTGTAAAACGTCAATGAATTCTAATTAGAGCGTACTCCTATAGTGAATTAAAGTGAACTGAAGTAATTGTAGTAAAACAAAAACCGATGTGTACTGTAAATTGTATGTACTTTACTGTTGATTGAGATGACTTGACTTGATGTAGTGTTGCAGTTGCATTATCTGTACACAGTGCCAATGATGATCATTCTATTTGGATGTCATTGTATCAACTAGTCGTCCATTTCGTAAATAAAGGACGATTTACTAATCAAACAACCCTCTCCTGTCTCAAACCCTTTAAATCTACGTACATTTTATTTTGCATCATATACATTTTGGCTATAATTAAGTAATCCATCCGCAAATCTCATTCTCATCATCACTATAAAAAAATAATTCATACTACATGGATGGCCCTGGTTGGCATATCTAAATTAATTTCGTAATTATTAAAGTAATTATTTTTAAATGTGTATTGTACGATTGAAGTTTGATAAGAAATAGTAGACAGGGGAGTTATCATTAAAGTAATCACTTTATTATTTTGAATTTTTTGAAGCTATTCCAAGTATAATATTAGTCATTTATTGATACATACAATTCAATCTAGTTCAAAGTACATATTTATGAAGTAGTATTGTTTTTATTACATCGGTTCGTTCGTGGATATTTTTATTTTCATTATTGTTGCGATGTTGTGCTTGTTTTTTGTGGTAATGAATGAGTGAAGTTATTTTTGGGGGCAGGGATGTTCTTTGTTTTGAGTGGCAAGCTCCTCTTATTATTCTTTTACTAATGTAGTTCATTTTACGAATAAAATGGAATGTACTTTTTGTGCAAATAGGCAAAAGTTGCTTTTGTTCGTTTAATAGTTGCGCTTTGCAGTTGTAGCGTTCTTTGAGTTCATTTATGTACGACATCACTATAGTTAACTTTAGAAATTTTCTATAAAACAAACATTAAAGTCTTCATGTCTACTAAAGTCGCCAAAGGAGAAATGGTACCTATAAATCTCAGTACAAATAAAAACTATTAATTATCCAGAAATTAAAATACGGTATTCTACATGTAAGAAAAAGATTTAAATGAATAATGGCTACTTAAATGCTAGAAATGATTTACAGGGGAGAAGAGATTATGTAATTCGAATGATTTCAGTCTTAAGAACATGCGTAAAAATCGGCAATCTCTTTTTAGGATTTGACTTTCACACATAATTAATTTTTGTGAATGGATTTTTATGATTGTTATAACATTTTACAATACAAGAAAACTTAATCTTTTTGACTGCAGCCATTATAGTGTTAGTATTGTATTGCAATTGCAGCTGGCATGATTAATTATCCTTAATAGCTAATTGAAAAAGACAGTGACAAGAACAACGAGCAAAAGACAAGTTATTGAGTCATAAATTCAAGTGTTAATCTACCTTTGAAGATTATTAGCAAATTAGCATCTCACAGTAATCATTATCATGTACATCTTACTTATAATCTTAATTGAAGTAACTGATACAACTACAACATTGCATATCATACGCAGTTCTTGTTATTCTCTACACTCTTACTAACTAATTCGACATACTCTGTAATGTTTCTTGTAGTAATTATCATTACGACGTTATTTTTCTGTACATTTTGAGTTACATCATCATTTTTATTATTATAATGGGAATGATTCACTTTCATTTGTCAGAAGAACGTGTTTGTATCATATTTTTATTAGGAATGTCTTGTCTGTCATAATATTTTACTATTACCTTTGTGTTTTTAATAGTCAAGTCACAACTCACAGCACAACAATTTTATTATTTATCATTACCGTGTAAAGGGTGTACTGGGCTAAATAAATTTTATTAGCCTTTTGGTGGTTCCTATTTTTATTTATTATCTATTCATAAATGCTCCTAGAGTAGATTTAGTATTATTATTCTCTTCAAAGACTATTCTTTGTATTAGTATTCATAATATCTCCTATGATCATCTTTCTACTCCTTTTTGTGTGGAATATAATTGTCTTATATGAAGTGAAAGTGAATTTAGTCACACACACAACAAGTATACCTGACTTTAACGTGTATAAGTACTTATGGCTCATCCTCAACACGATTTACGATTTATTATGCATAAAATCTGTTTGAATAATAAAAAAATACTAAAAGACACAACTAATGACATATACGGCAAACATTTCATCTTAAATTGTATTTTTCTATTTACATACCCTTGCGAAACTAATCTAAACTAAACTACGTTTCTTCTGCTAAGAATTAATTGTAAATAGAAGTTGTCTTAGCCTTAGCTCATCTCGTCTTTTGCTTGTGCTAAATAAGAAAGTACATCACAACCAAAACTTATATGCCTGGCTTTCTTTCTTGTACGACTAGCTAACTAAGAAAATAAATTAATTCTCATCTTAAAAGGACTTTGCTTATACAATAGAGACTTTCTCTTTCTCCTACTAGAAGAATCGTGATGGCTGCTCCATTTATTACCATTTAGTAAGTGGGTAATTGTATTTTTATAAGTTATAGACGTCACTTTGGGAAAAGTAGTCTGCTTATTTGCATTTGGGTCGCTTGGTTAGTTCTTTCGGGGTTTTGTCTGCTGGCTAAAAAAGAAAGTGGTAATAATTTTATTATTACAGAGCAGAGCTAGCGCGAGCTACCCATAAGATTCCATATACACGTCTCTCTCTACATGGATTATTCTGATTCTGCTTGTAAAGTAAATTTGGAAATATCTGGGAATGTTGATGGAGGAGCGTTGGGATTTTGAATATGGAAATATTGAATGTTTGCCCTGTAGAGTTCTATTGTATTTTTGTAATATTAGGGTGGTATAATTTGGGTAGTGTGTCAGGAAGTGTGTATAGTTGGTAGTCTGGTTATAATTTATAGTTCCTATTGAGATGAATATTATTACGTGGGTTTATGTGCTAGTAGTTCCTGTAGGATTTAGATTTCAGTTTCTGTGCTGGTGGTGGAGCTGGAGCGAGTCCAAAAAGTTCTCTTTTGAGCCCGATAGTACTGATGAGCGGGATAAGGATTTGCGGAATGAGAGCCATTGGAGTTATGATGGGAATGGTTATTGGAATTATTCGAGACAGAAGAGGAAGAGCCATTGATGGCAGAGCAAAGAGCCGGGTAGTTGTGCGGAGCGTCGTCTGAGTCAAGAAGATCTGCCGGCCCATAAGCTCCATGCAAATGATGCTGATTATGTTGATGAGAGTCAGACTGGAGATTTGTGTGACTTTGACTCTGCTGAAGCAGGGGAATTGTCTCAAGGCTCTTGGGTGGATGCTGGACAAGTACAGTCGTTCTCCAGTGAGTAATGACTCCGTGATTGTGACATCCCACGCCGTCGTTCGACGTGTCTAGCAATTCTTTATGGTCATCCGAGACTCGAACACAATGACCCGCCATTTTACGACCGTTGCTACTGCTGCTCCCGTTTCCCATTAGATCCGGAGTCAAATTGTGAGTGGAAGATGAAGAAGGCGAAGAGAGGGATGAGGATGAAGATTGGTGGATGAAGGACGTCTCTCGACTGACATTGCGACGGAGAAAACTACTCGGAGGCGATGTGTTCACTAAAGGCAAATCTAATTCTTCCTCCTTTATGATGTCTACGAGATTTGTGGAAGGTTGGAGCAAAAGTGTAGACGGTGGATGAATGTTCGAAGGCTGAGAAGGTGGAGGTGTCGAAGACACGGATGTCGAAGAGAGAATTCCGTCTTCAGAAGAAAATGGAAAATCTGAATAGGAAATTGTGCAACTTGGAAGAGTTTGGGTTTCTTTGTGGAATGTTGGAAGCACGATTCGTGATGCACACTCACATCGGTTGCGACGGTTTTCTTTTCGTTCGTTTTCTCGTTCTTGAAGCACTTTGGCCATTATTGCTGCAGATACTATGTCTTTGTCTCCATTCTTCTTTCCTGCAACCCAAAACCATACTCATTACATTACAGACACTGCCAGCCAACGACAACCACCAAAACACAAACAACATTAGATATTTTCTTCTGATCATTTTCCTTTTACACACAGGAAATTGTATTACTTACCGAAACCCGAGAAGACCATCAAAGGTTACATCTTAATGTCTCTCTACGGCTACCTAAGCACTTCTAACGCAGCATATCTAACACTACATAATGTATACCATTTTCCTTTCAACTTCCAAACCATTACTCTGTATAGAAACAAAGCTTTCACAATTCAATTAAACCAAAATGGCAAAATGCCCCTCTTTCTTCTCCACGTTCATTGTTCCATCCAAGGCTGCATCCTTCGCTCTCTCTATACGAGCAATATTATTTGCTTGAAACGCTCCCAAAAAATGTAGCAACATTTGCGCGTAGGTATATTCAATATTAGCATTTGCAGAATTTGTTTGGGCATTACGTGGAGTACTTAAGTGGTAATTACAAGTCTAATGAGATATTCCATTTAAGACTAACCTCTTCCTTTATCGACAGCATACATGATGTCTGTAGGAGGGAAAGTTGGCACTTGCACTTTGATTATTTTCTTCTCTTTTCTACCCGAACCCGGTCCTCCGACGCCATTTCTTTGTCCTAACACTTTACGCTGTAAATCTTCTGGAAGCTGTATCACCAACAAACGAACAAAACTCATGTTGAAACAAATTCGGTGTCTGCCAAGTCTCAAGTATTTATAACTCGGCTACTTAAACTTTAAGTTTCTCCTCAATTCCTGTGAATGTGCTACATAATACCCGGGAATGGTATTGTCAATCGTGCACACACAGACACACAGAGATGCTCTCTTTTTGGTCATTACTGCTTAACGAATTCCCAAGCGTTGGAGAAAGCTGGAAAAAACTTTTGCCGGTCAGAATGTTGTTGCTTTTTCACTACGAGCTAAATAACCATCTGCTGCTGTGGCTGTGGGCTGTCTAATGCAGGTATAATAGCCTGGATACTTTCACATACACTTTTACAGTTACATTACATTTAGTGGGATACATACAGAATTCAGCCAGCCACGACAGAAGGGTGCCAAGCTCAATTACACCGTGTATGGAGAAACTTGTAAAGAATTTAAATTCAAATCTTACGAAAATAGAAAAGTTCACTTTGTGTACTTTGCCAGAGGAGGAGGGTATTGAAATTGACTATTAGTTTGACCTTTGAAAGTTTTTTGCCATGGTAGGATATAAAAGGCAGGAGCAGCAGAGGGAAGGTTGAGTAATCAAACCCGGATGGCTTAGGTACAACAACAGCAATAACCAGGAAAGTGTGGTGTGGTCAGCAGATCGTGAGTTGATTGTAAATTAAACCAGGCTTTTCTTTCTCTATGCATAATACACCGGAAAGTGGACAGAAAGTTCGGGAATACTAAATAAGTAAAAACAAAGGGAAAGTCTACACCGCTCTTCCGTCTTTGTTCTATTCTATTTGTACTTAGGCATATACTCAGCTCTACTAAACTAATACAAAATGGAATTCCTTTGAAAAAAAGGTGAGCGTGTGTGTGATGTGATGCATCTGTTGCTAACATTTAACTTAACTTCTTTTTATACATTTTTCGGTTAACTAACAAACTAAAGGTACTACTAGGATGAATAATATTTATTTTTCCGTGGCGGAATAACATAAAACTGTGAGAAAAGTGTTAATGTAGTAGTCAAATGAAAGAAAAGTAAACAGACACAGAAAAAGAAACATTCTGGAGAAGTGGTTGACTTGAAGAAGATTGAGTCATGGGAGAAAATCGAAAAAAGTTGTGTGTGTGGATTGAGCACGAGAGACTAGGACCACCGCCCACCTTCATAAAACGAGAGTACTCTTGTCGGAGCATTAGTTTTGAGTAGCCCAAAGCTACATACATTTTGAACATAAACATACATACCGTATCAATCTTGGGAGAGATGAAATTGGAAGGCTTGCACTGTAATAGCTGCACCACTACATTGATATCATTCCGGTAGCGCTCCTGTGTAGGCAAACATAAACAGAACATACGATTCAACCATATTTTCCACATACTTTTTACAAAATTGTTAATAAATAACTTTTCCCCATTTCCGACGACCTAATATTATTACCCACATAAAATGTATGTTCGTACTTTCACTTGCTGACTGAATAACCTTTCGGGTATCGCACACTTTTTACGCTTGCACTATAGACTTACTATACACGAACCATATTTTACAGGCTGTTGGTAGAAAACAATTTTATTATGATCTACAAGGTACTTTGTTCACACACGTACATATAATATACTACAAAAACGTACGGGTATGTAGGAACACGGGTAAACAAAATAATTATTACATTCCGATTAATATTACAGCAGTTACTGTTTTTCATAATGCTGTGTGTGTTTCATTTCGGGTGCTGGAGGAAGTTGTCGATAAAATTTTAATGTATTCTGGAGAATTCTGTAGACAGAGATGAGATGTCGGTAAATATTCTTCTGCTACTAGTATAGTTCTATAGTGGCAGCCCTGCCGTTGCCATTGCATATAATATGTTGCACTCGCATATAAATTGGAATTAATAAGAAATAGGTCCGGGAGAGAGAGAGAAAGATTATGCACGAATTCACTAACTAGGGAAATGGCAGGGACATCCATAAGTAAACACATATCATTAGAATACAAATGGCTACATTATTGCTTTTACTCCAAACAGACGACTGCTCTGCTCCTATCTGGAACACAATAAAGATAAGCTATCTCTGCCTATAGGAGAGCGTGCTGGTTGACGTTGTTGTATTTACATACAAAGCTCAAGTATTATTATGTAGACCAAAGACCAAAAACCACGACGGGATAAAGATCTTGTGATTTAAGATGTTTGTGTTTCGACTATGATGTCTATCCATTTTCTCCATCACATACAGGCAATACGCTTTGCTCTCTTCAAATAACTTCAATCCATTATTCAAGGTAAACTTTGGGACCTTGCGGCAAAATAATGCGCAGTAGAAAAGCTACCGATTTTCCTTTATTCGGGCAGAAAGGACGGTGAAAGTTAATAGTTTAGTTTCCTAATTGAAATCCCTATATGCCAAACATAAATCCATGTCAAAATCTACACATTTCTAATACCGACAGAGTATTAATTGCCAAACTTGTAAAAAGAAACGATGTGGAATGCCTTCCCATCATTTTCCACTTCTAGGCTACTTCGGAATAATAACAGTCAAAAGTTCAAACTTTCTAATTGTAGTTTTTGTAGTATATATAATACATATAGTGTAATCGTATACAGTATATAGTCATATAACAATTACCGCTGTGCTTTTATAATTTCGCTAAACTCATTAGTTTGCATTAATGATAATAATTTTTGTGAAGAGTAATTTGCTTAGAATGTTCTTACATTTTCATCCTCTAATTGATGAATGTAGAGTCTAGCTTCGACTAATCGTTGCGTAAGTTCCTGTGCTTGATTGGACAGTTGTGTTGTTTCCTCATGATGTTCCTCGGCAAGTTTGAGCAACTTATCTTCCAAACATTGATTGAGCTTTTGGAGCTTCTCGTGAGCTTCCATCAATCTAAATTTTAAAAAAAATGCAAATTAAACGTGTAAGTTTCTGATGCACTCCGGATTTATCCCTACTATATCGGCAGTGCAAATTCAATGACGTATGTATATACAAAGAATTAGATTCGCAAAAAGAAATTAATTTGTTCAATTATCTAATGGAAACTATTTGAAATGAGAAAATTGAATAATTCGTAATTTTTTAACGGATAATCGATAATTTTGATTATGGCAGATCGGGAAGAAAAATTAATTTTGGGTGTAATGGGGAAGAAAACTGACTCACCTATCGTATTTGTCCTGCCAAGGATCTACGAGCACAACCAATTGTTCCTCCATGGAGTTAACGAACGTCTCCTGGCTACTACAGGAGAAAGTCACTTTCCTTTCACCATGGGAGTACAGTTTTTTCCGGTGTTTCCAACCAAACCAATCAGGTCGGGTCAGATAAGGACGGGAGCTGCGAGGGAATAAGTGCACTAAAAGTTTTCTAATGTAATGACTTACGACGACGGCGAGTCATTCAGAAGACTAAATGGACTGCTCACAGTTCGTCAGCCCACACTAGAGGAAAATCCGTTTGATGTTGCAGTGCAGTACGTCGTCTCGTGTGTGTTGTGTGGATGTGATGTGTCCCGTGTCTCTCTCTTTGTCTTGTCTAACTAAAAGCCAAAAAGGACTGAATTTTCCTCTACTTTCCAAATCTAGATCTGTCTAACTGCTATCGACAAAAGTTTTGATAGTACTTCATGCAATATACAACAACGGAGTACGTGAGTGTGCGAACATAATATTGGATATACATTTATACCCAATACGTCGTTTGTCCACCACCACCAGTAAAAGGAGAAAACTGAACAGGATTTTCTACTATATATTATTTCGGTGTATATCTGTAAATTATTTCGGTATATCTGTAAGTACACTCCGGGAAATACTTTTGTGCAACTATTTGTACGTACGAAACTACTCTTCGTCTTCTATTCTGAGTTTTCTTCGTTGTTCGTGTTTCCAGCAATACAACTTCACGTTAAATGTATTTTTGTGATTGTGGTGGGTTTCGGATCGGAGTACTAGAAGTGGTGGTGGTACACGAGTTGGTTATTTGTGACAAGTGACAGGAGGAGGCGTCTCGGCAACATCCTAAAAGAGTCGACTGACAACCACACCGTGGTCTCTCCTCTCTATGACTATTCTCATTATTGATCCGACGACGAACCGAGAGCATTTCCCAGCAGAAAAGCTAACAGCACACAACCAATTCACCCACTACCACCAACCAACTACAACTATACCCGAATACCCGCTAATACTACTACCATCCCACACTTTCCCGTTTGTCCCCGTCCTTTCACTCAAACTTAGTGCAAACTCCTATAACATCCACTACGGCAATACATGGCAATACCACTACGTGCTTTTATATATTTTTACTTTTACTACCGCCACCGTTGCTACTTCTTCCATGCTGGAGAAGAAGAGCAGAAGCCAAAGGCACATACATACACAACACACATTAAACACATAGAACATAGAGAGAGAATCATTTGGCTCCGTTCTTAAGTGTATTATTATACTTCCCCACAGAAGCTACTGACTGCAAGGCAGAAAAGAAAGCTACGGCAACCATTCGGTGTTATAGAAGTACAGTAATAGTCACAGAGTCCTCTCCGAGGAGAATCCATGCGCCGAAGAAGTCTTATGCATTTCGCCAGAGTTTTATTAGCTCCAAGCTATAATGTTCGTATAAATAATGTGTAGTCTTTCTCTTACCATCCAGAGAACTTCTCCTTATTTACCCGGCTAACTTTCCTTAAACACTCTTATAGCCAAACAGAATGACTGGTCAATGCGCAACGGTTCGGTATAAAATGTGCACTAAATGTAAGTGCATATATATAGTCCACTCTGTTTGTAAACGACTCTGGAGAAAACTTTCTCTGTCATTCATACATACAACAACATCTCTATATATAATACCCGCTCCGGGTGGATTGCTTTGCAAAATACATACACTAATGCAAGAATAATGGCCCATGATTTTATTGCTGTTTTTATTCTGCAAGGTATTTGTGTATGAAATATGTACTAGGATCTGAGGAATTGTATGCAGAGTGATATAAAACGCCCGGTCGAGTTTATCCCATCTTGACCAGCCACCATGCACCGGTAGCCTAATTTGTGAATCGCCTTGTCCTCAATGGACAAATTATTGTTGTTTCTCCAGAGTAGCCTTGTACAAGACGTCATTGCCGTGGTATATGTCAATTTGGCTGTAATCTTGCTTTGATTTATCAACCATTAGCAGTACTATGACGCGAACCTATGATGTACTGTGCACTGCTCACGGACTGCTGCAGCAAATGAGTTCCAGTCATGTCAACCTGCAATTTATCATAATTTGCTTGGTCGCAATCCATCACAGCGTGCAGAGGGAGATGGACGTGAATGTATGAAACACGAAATGTTATTTTTAGCCAAGATGCATTAAAAGTGCAATTCTCCGTGGAATTTTCGGTCGGGGATTTTTTTCGACGATATTTTATTAAACAACTTCTCAAGAAGGCTGAAAAGACAATAATAATAATAATAATTAATGGGTAATAATTGTTAATAATTAGGTGGTAGCGACTTTGAAATCATGAAGGTATTAGGTATACGACGATGATGATAATGACAAGAGCATGCAAAGGATCAGATCTACACAGACCTAATTAATTCCCTTGGGCTGTGCTCGTATTTATAGTAGTGGGTAGTTTCTAAACATTATTTGTAGTTTGTTGAGTTGTACTCACAGTACTTATTAGCTAGATGAAGTAAATATTCGAGCTGATCGCCGCAATTAACAGTGCAATTTAATTTTTACATTGACAGTGCCTATTGTATTGAATTCCTCTAGATTATTTGTAGTAATTATGATTCTGTTGTATAATATACCTAAGTAGTTTATCTATTTATTTAGTAGTAGTGTACCGCACTTTTAGTAATCATAGTAATTAAATGTAAAAGAAAGCATTCCACATACACTCACTTTTAGTCCTGCACTCATTGTATTGTATTGTAGACTTCACTCAAAGCAGTTAATGACGGATACTCACAACAACTTTAAAATGAATATAAACAAACAAATCAAACTTAAATTAAATAACGCCTGCCAATACGTCTACTAGAATATTGAACTTCACAATGTTGACAATAATTTACTCTTTTGATAATGACCGTCCCTGCCCTTCTCAATTCATACAATAATACGCACACATTATTCATTAATAATAGATTGTTGTTCTAGTAGTCCAAGTCCAAATTACTTATTGGGTAGTTTCATTTTTAAAGTCGTTAAAAATTCAAGCCTGTTAAATAAACCAGACAGATTCAAGTTAGATAAGGATATCGATTTATGCATTTTCGTTTTATATTCATAGAAACTAAATAATTAAATTCCATTCGGAGTACGTACGAGAGCATCACCTGTTGAAGCCTCTGAAGCGAAATATTTAACATCCACATCTTGATCTTCCTTTAATTTGTCCAGCACTGGTTTGATGTGAGCTAATGCAACACTAAAAGTTTCACAAAAAAATGATTAATGTCACACTATAAGATTCAATTGCATTTCAAAATAGTTCATTTGGTGTTTGTGGAATAGCTTTTTTTACCCTTTGTCCAAAACAGGGCCTATACGTTGCAGGGTCTTTGCAACATTAAAACGCACATTAGCAACATTATCGGTAGCCATTTGAATGACAGTTGGAAGCATGTGCTTCGTCGTGATTTCTGGACCACAAGCTTCAGCCAAGACCTGGAAAAATTTAAAAATCATAATGAAAATCTCATTAATAATTACAAATGTTCTCTTTACATAAATCCCCTTGCCCTTATTAACAAACACGTTGGATCGTTGGAAAAAACTTTTTCTTCCCGGTATCCAGAATTTTCCGATGAATCTAAGCCATTTCCCGATTTATTTGTCACAAAATACATGGGCAAAAATTTGCAAACTACGTATTCTGCAAAATTTTTCTCCGATGTTTTTTGCATTTGTGTTAACATAAGGAAATTTTCGGCTATACTTGCAGCTTATTTAAAGTAAAATGTTTTTAGATTGTTTTTAAATGAAATTAAACTTACGTTGATGCAAAAGAGACATGTCATTCTGTGGAGGTAGTTGGGGTCTCTAGACATGGCAATAACTTTGGGTATGACGGTGCTTTCAGCCCAATCGGGACCAAACTTCTGTACAAGTTTCTTGAGATTAAGGGTAGCCGCCTCTCGGATGGCAAATACGTGGTCCACGAGCCAAGTCATGCATAGTGTGTTCAGTTTCTCATCAAAGAATTCCACTCCAAGTTGTCCAGCAAGCAGGGGCATGTACTCGATGATGGCCAATCGAACCCTCCATTTAGTGTCCTCAGCCAGCTCTACAATTGCTGGCAACAGAGACTGCGACAACTACAATAAGTATCTAACATTTATAGGGTTTCTCTACTCTCTAGCAACACTTAAAGCGTTAACTTACTTGCTGAATGCCGATAACTTCATTTACGCAGTCCAGATTGGAAATTATGTTCAGACGCACTTCCGGACATTCATCTTTCAACTGAGAGAGAAAAAGGGGTAGAAGATGCTCCACAGTACTAAAACCATAAGAAAAGATGTTTAAATATCCCGAGAGCAGTGTATTCATACATAAATGCTCCAATGATCAAAGAAACGAAATGCGCTTACTTGTTTTTCCCTAAAATGGGACTCAAACCCATAATGACGGATGCTAGAGCCGATTTTACATGTTGGTTAGGATCCGCTACCAGTTCTTTAACGCAGGGCAATATTGAATTCATTATAACAACTTCCTGCACTGTTGGTTCCAAAGACTGACAAAATTCCTTAACCTAAAACCACAACAAGCACAATCGTGTTATGTTGAATTCTAAACGCAAATTGCGAATATGTATTTTTAAATGTCACGAAATGAAAATATTAGCCATTTTTACCTTGTTTGCGGCCGCCGCTCTCACTTCCGCTTCGCAGTCTTTCAGTAAGGATTGAAAAGCTGGCACCAAATCTGTTTTCGTGATTTCAGTCCCAACAGCCTAAAAAGAATACAGCAATTTTTTTAGCAATGTGTTGTCAATTAATCAGTTTCAAAAGTTAGAAATAATTGTAACTTGTACCTTTTGAAGATCCGTGAATTTATCAGCAACCATATAACGAACTCTCCAACTTTTGTCTTCGGCGGACTGTCGCAAAGTAGGCATAAGCAACTGCTCTGTGTCTTCTTGTGCAAGGAGAGTGGCTATACTTACACATGCTTCTACTGCTAGTAATCGTACTGAATCCTAATGAGAAAAGGATAATCAAAAATAAATAAATAAATAACCAATAATAAATTATAAGTTGCATAATGTGTAAAGTGTTATAAATGTCACTAATTGTAAGTAAAATACTATACCTGCTCATCTTGTGCCAAATTGATAAACATAGGGATGATATCCGACTTTAGATACTCCGGTTCCACTACCTTGGCTAACTCACCTAATTTACTAGCCGCAGCACGTCGCACCATAGGGGTGTCATCTTGACATAAACTACGAAAATGGCTTCTCAGATCGCCTACACAAAAATTATTCTCATTTAATATAATGAATATAACATCATAATGATATTTTAGGTATATTGAAAGTTGTACTAGTAATTGGCATTTAAGATTACAATGTCAATGTTATGACATTTTAAGCTTATCAGAGCATGACTTGTCTTTCTATAAGTAAAACCTTCAGTACAATAGTTATAATCAACTTCTTTTAAAGTAAACATCATATTTTTCATACTATAAATAAAGAACAGCTGTAAATGGGATTAAGATTAACTGAAGCTCTCGTGTGACAATAAAACACCACAACATTGCTAATTTTTAAGAAATGCTAATTACCACATGCTTATATTAAACTATTAAACTAAACTCTTTGTAAGATTTTAAGGACATTAGCTTAGATAAATTAATAAAACGTGCACATTGTGTGATTACCGCAGAGGTTAGTTTAAAGTTAAATGACAAGGTTTAATTTTGTGAATACATCACAGAAATGTATTCACAAAATAACTTCCGAAGTTGGAAAGGTCTTAATAAACCTACTTAAACTATTAAGGTTTAATTTGTTAAAATTATCAGAAATTGTCAGATTCGAGCACTTACTTCGAATTGTCGTTGATACACGGGGATAGCAAACAGAGAAGAGACCGCAGGCAGATGTCCTAGATGTGAACCAATCTCCTGATGCCAATCGTTTAACTAATGGGACAAAATGGGCTTCCAAATCTGCCACAGAATGTTGTGCAGAAATGGTACGAAGGGACTCGACAGCCTTATCTCTAACAACCGTTTCTTCAACTGTGGCCAACGACTCCAATGGAGCCTAAATAATTAATAACAAATAATTATTACTACCATTACTACAATTAATTACGACATTTAACAACGATTATTAAATGTTTACTACAAATTAACAGGCAGTGTAAAATGTAAACACCGAAAAAATCACATCACAAAAATTAGTTGTTTACCAATAAACAATGGACATGTTCAGGACCCCCAACCAGTGGTGTGAAATTCCCCAGTTGTTCTGCAAGCGCCAGAAGAACTTCATCTTCATCGTAAATGGTATCGGCCAAAAATGGAATCAATTCTGCTCGTGTCCGGTCAACTCCCAAAGCCAAAGCAATGGTTGACAACTTTTTAATAGAATTCAATCGCAACTGGAAAACCAAAATTCAACATTAATTAAGTATTTCACATTCATCGTAATGGTGTCATTCATTTATCGTCAAAACATCGATTAGAATCATGATTAGGACAGTGATTGTAATGATTAACTACTATTGCGTAGTATTACTACAAATCATATTTTACGAATTTTAAATTGCAAAAGAAAATATGATTCACATTCTAGAAATTCAAGGTTGATGAATCATCATTTCCTCATAATTCTCAAAAACATTCCATCCCTTCCTGTCATGATGATCGGGATAAATAAATGCAAATAATAGTGCATTTTATGCACTGGCGCTTATTAAAAGGGTGACGGTTGATGGTGGCCAAGTGGCAGATAAAATATACAGAAAGTAGACTGAAAAAATGCTGGAAAAGAGTTTACCTGGACATCTTCGTTTCGAAGTTCGTCAATAAGGACAGCTATGGGATACAGAGACTCATCCCCACACGTTTCACTTGTCGCCATTTTCAGATTATTACCGAAATTTTGTTAAATTATCACCACAAATTCAAGAAATCTTCCTTTTTCTTAACACATCGAAAATCAATGACCTCGCCTCAAGGGAAAGCAAAGCGAACTTACTGCTGCCACTCAATGCAACAACAAACCGCACAGAGGGCGCTCTCCATTCTTTTCCAACGCGCAAACCACCGTAAAACATTCCTCAGCAGTCTCAGCTCAACTCACCTCCAGTCTCAATGCCAAGTAACACGAACAACACGAATGAAATGAATACTCCTCCTTCGTGCTTCCTTTCAACGGGAAAATAAGATGAGACAGGCCACAGACAGACGGAACATGAGACAAGAAAAATGTGACCACATTTTAATTCCTCCAGCATTTCTCGTCCCGGTCGTCACTTTTTCCGGGTTTTTGAATTAAATTACCCGTTTTTTGGTAGAATATTTATGCTACCCGCAAAATGTAAGCTACATTGGTGTTCGATATATCAAATCAATACAGAATCGCACAATCGCATGATCTTTCGAATGGTGTAAAGTACAATGTTCAAAAAATTTCATGCACATCGGTGAATGTCGAAGTCCTTCATCGTTGCTGGAAAAAACTTTTATTCCCGATATCCCAGAAAAATTTCCCGGTGAATCTAAACCATTTCCCGATTTATTGGTCACAAAATCCAATTGTAAAAATTGGCAAGCCATTATGCTTCTGCAAATTTTTCCCCTGATTTATTTTGCACGTGTGTTATAACATAAGGAACATTTCGGCTTCCCCGAAAAATTCTCGGTATCCTGCCTGGATCGCAGAATCGCGAGGTTTTCCCAACAGCGTCTTTCATTCCGCCTTGTTCATTACATTCATGTTACTTTTCGTCTAATTCTAATTCCAAACTATTTTCAAAGGAATTTGTAAACTATATTAATAAATTACTACTGCTACAGATTAATTAAGATAATTCATATTATTGTGCAAGATTGTAATAATTAAAAATATGTATATCCATTAATAAGTGTAATATTTCCTTTACGATAAGCTGATTAGGGTATCTGGTAATTGACATTGATAAATTACAATTGTAAAAACAATTGGCGAGTGCTTAATTACTGATAACACTGATAATAATTATTATAGCTGATTGTGACTTTTGTGACGGGAAGGACGAGTCTCAGGTTGCGTTGTGTTTAAAATAGAGGGCTTATGAAGCTCTCAAAAAATATGAATACATCTGTGTGGAATATTTCATTCAAAACTTTTGTTGGCAGTACCAATTAATTGTTGTATATTTCTTATGTGATTACAATTAAAATTGCTATGTACTATATAATCTGCAGTTGCCGTGCACAGTTGCTGTGAATTATGAATGATGTAATTTAAACATACCATATTGCATACTCATGAATAAAATGCATTATTCATTCTTTTTATAAAGTAGATGCAAATTATTAACTGGAAGGGTTGGTTTTGTTGCATTCAGGTTTGAAAGTATCACCGTCCAAACCGCAATCTTGTGTGCAGTACAAACACTCTCAAAGTCTCAAATTAACATTTAATTGAAAACTATAAAGTGTATTGCTTCCAGTCGGCAAATGTGGGTTGTAGTGGGATATTTTAGTTCTCATATTACATTACGTAATAAATACTCAGGTGTAGGTACGCAGAGTCCAGAGCATACGTACTTTCCATGAAAGCTATACGTTTAGATTTTGCATTTTGATTAGCAAATAGTAAATATGTAAATACATCACACGAATTTCATTTAGGAGCCTGTACCTGCCATAGAAAATGGTAACAACTCTTTGAGACACCTTTAAAGTCAATGCATATGGTTTGCAATGCAGAATTCATTAAAGTGAATAATTGTTTACATTAATTTATACATAACTTCTATTGCCCACTGAAAATACAGATATGTAAATGTTAATGCAGGGAGTGGGTACTCCTAATTGTTTATAGCTTGCAGATAATTTTTTACGTGTATTACCTCTGTTGGATATATTATTGAAAATATTATTGGACACAATTCGAATTGTATGGAGAATCAAAGCAGACGTAATGCTGTCCATTATAATAACAGTGCTTCTTTTACCCCATGGATTAATCCAGTATATATATAATTTGTAGTATACTTCATGTCTAAAAATAATATCTGTTTTGACTGCAAGTTTTACAGTCCTTGAATCATCCAACTTCTAGATAGACTGACAATTAGATCTTTGGTGTCAGTGACACTTTTGACTTTAAGGATGTACTTTAGAAACAATTGACTTTTTCCTGTGACGGAACTCTTTTCAAAGTTTAAGTGAATGGTTGAAACTCATATTCGTCACTGCCAATTATAATAAATCAGTCTGAAGAAAACCATAATGGCTATGCCTATATATTTCTACTACAAATTGCTATAATGTATAGATAGTAGATATTATGGTTTGAGTGGTTGTTCGTTTTATATAAAACATTTTTTCACTCCATCATCGGATTATTTCCACTTTTAAAAGGAAAAGATATTTTTGCGCAGTTCTCAATCCTATGTATGTAAAGTCTGGAAAAACTTTTGTATGATTTACTCGTTTACGTCTGGAAAGGACAAAGAGAGGCACTTGAAAGTTGGGAACAAACTAAAAAATAAGAAACGGCAATTCTCTTGAGAAGAATATCAATTTTTCTGTTTCTCTCCATCATCATAACGATCAGAGATCGGAGAGGAGGGCATTAGAAATACCAGCAGTGCAATAATGAAGCATGGAGAGTAGACATTAGCACGCAATGCATTATTCCATGGACTTAACTTCCTAATGCCCGGTAATGGAAACTATATACAGACATGTTTACTGTTATTTCTCTTCTTGTTGCAGACCACTCGTGTGCAATACAATAATTGTGAACTACCTGCGTCAGCCTTACAACTTTAATCTAAGTAAGTCTCTAAAAATTTCTGCATTCTGCCTTTTATTTTGCCGATTCCGCTCTTTGTGTAGCAAAAGCATTGGAAATAATACACACATACATTATTATATTACCCGTCTACCATTTCCAGTTGTAGTTGTAAAAGCTTTGTGTACTGTGTATACATTGCATTATTGAACGTGCTCTACGTACGTATGACGAAGCTAAACCGCAGGGCGGAAATACACATATACACTTAACGAAAGCAATTAACCATGAGGAAAAGGTCACCATTCAATTCACGGCTAAACACAAAAAGACCACACCAGCTCCAGGCCCGTCCAGTCCCACTTTGTTCTTTGCCACGAACGAAACGGAACCGCATTTACACAACGCGAGTGTTGCTATTTATTTCTTTCCTTCTCATTCAACATCTCATTACATCCATTCACAGTAAAAGTATACCCGAAATTATCCACTCCCTATATACAGCCTTAACCTGCTCTGTACGTGTCTCTGTGCAGAAAAAGAAAGCGAAGAGAAAGTTTGTGAGTAAAAATATTGTTTATATCGAAATTGTTTGTGGTAGCGAGAAGTCTATATAGACTGCATAGCTCGTCGTCGTGTGTGTACTTGATTGAAGTGGGTTAGCACACTTAAGTTAATGCTTTTACGCAAATAAGTCAAGCGAAGCTGTCGGGGACATGAGGAAACAAGACAAGTCGTAAGTATTCAGTCACAGACATACACAAACACAACACAAGTAATAATAATAAAGTAATGTGAGCAGATGAAAGAGGAAGATCATGTAAGATGATGATTCGCTTCTATCTCACAGCAGCATGAGAAATTCTACTTACGTTTACCACATTCAGCAGAGCTATACAAAACAAACTTGCTCACATAAATACTACAGACAACCGTCATATTAGTAGCGAGTGTCTCCCTATACAAAAATACTTGTATCTCTCTCTTCTAGTATAGTAGAAGGAAAGTCAAGTGTACATTACGCATATGTAATATAAAGAAATGCGAAGTGGTGTTACGTTGTGAGTGCGGTTGGAGAATTATGTGTCTCTCTACCGGGAAGAGTGTTGTGTGTGTGAGTGTAACGTATTTACTACATATGCGATGTATATAATTAATATATACCTTTGTAAATGACTGGAGGTTATATAGCGTGTTCTTCGTGGTGTGTTTTGTCGGTAGGAATGAAAGAAGGGGCTCAGGCAGTAAAATTGGGAATGTTTGTTGGCATGGTGTGCTCCAACATGGGGAAGTATAGTGACAATAAGACATTTTCTGTATAAGTGCAGTAGTGGCAGTTGTAGGATTCTGGTGAGTATTTCGTAATGTATTCTAAAAGACATGGCTGATGCTCATAGTTAAAAGTTGCCTACCTACTACTCTGCTATTCTGTCTGTGTTTTATTTGCAACGGGAAGAGGATTCAAGTGAGTATATGCGACTGTGACACCAAAGGCCAGATTTAGATTTAGCTGTGAAACCTTATTAGGACCAGTGACGGTAGTTTTCTGTGCCAAATATTGTTCGGCCTTGTCTTTCTCTTTCTTACCTCTATACCACTTCAGATGGCTCCGCGTCCATAACATCATTTCCCAACGTCTCTCTCCAACTACAAACAACACTTACACACTATCGCCGCCGGTGTGCCACCGAAACTACTCGCCCCACAAAGAAAAACTACCAACACTTGCACCGAAAACTCTCACATACAAGTTCCCGAGTAAGAAATAGACTATCATAATCATAATTATACTCAGATTTAGTTGAAGTAGTAGTGTGTCTCTTCATTATCTTCTCACAAAGTGACGATGACGACGAAAGCTGCTGCTGCTCCTTGGCCTGTGTTTCGTCTGGCCTGGTGCATTATCCCTGCGTCGTCGCTGTATCCACAAAAATGCTCTCATTCATGTAATGTTGTCTGCTCCTGCACAATGTACACTTAGATTCATTACGAACTGTATATTGTACAGATTATAGTAAGTAGGTACTAAGAATCTGCAAAATTATGGTATACGTACAAAAATATATTTAGGTACTGCACATACCTATATAGATATACCTATATCTGGTATATAGCATGGTAATTTCTATATAGCATCATTATATATAACATTGTGTTTCATTTACCTACTAGATGTGTGAATAACCAGAATCAGAATACCTTAAGCTTAAGATGTGTATATAGATTTACAACATGAGACAAAAATATAGCGGTGTAAGCAGAAGAAGTATACAATGGAAGTACTTGACACACTAATAATATTTAAAGTTGGGTTTAGTGGTGCTGTAGTATTTTTTGTAGCAGTGGAGGATTCGGGTGCGTATACGACGTGTATAGTATTTCGTGTATTTGTGTGATGTCCTACATGTAACGTAGGAGAGATCCTGTTCATAATACTACAACGATGATGATGTCGCTTATCTTAACTGATTCACGTCTCGGAGATTAGTATTCCGATTGGAATCTGAACTAGCAAGGAACTGTTCGGTTCCACTTGACGGTGGCTCTGTGTAGTTGCAGCAGAAGAGGTGCCGTACTCACAAAATAAACTAACGTCCTGTTTAGTGTGTAATATATTTAATAGCCGGGTGAAGAAGAGTCGTGAGCGGGTGCTAAACTCAGTCCGACTCTTTTACAGTCTCTATAAAATACACAATGTTATTTCTTAACACAGACACAACTTGAACAGTTCGCAGCTACCAGCACGGGCAATGTACTTACTTTAGTAGACTACTTTTCTTTTATAGAATTCGAAAGCTGTTAGCTTCACAGGGAGAAATACGCAGCGTCTTTACATCTGACTGTTTCTTCTCATATGGAGCAGGTACATAATATTGGCTTCTACTGTTGCTCTGTCTGCTCATTGTCGCCCAACCTTCCTTTTTTATCGCCATTCAAATACACTCTCCTACTTATTCTACAAAACCCGAATTTTTTCAACACCGCAACAGAACAAAACAACATCCACTATACTCTATACTAGAAGTAGGTACATACGATGTACTACATACAAGAAATACTACATGGATGCACACGATAATGTATTGGGAAAAAATATTCACTCAGAAGACTCAATGTAAATATTTGATTGCAAAATTGATATTTATTTATTTAGAGTGGAGACACAAAGTGTGAAAGTATTTTGATTGATTTTTATTTGCTTTTACCAATTCACAAAAATGTTTATAGTTCACGTAGTTGAGTTACATAATAATATTATAGGTATAGTATGAATTGTACATTTATATAGTAAGGAACTACATAAGACAGAGAGAGAAAGAGAGAGAGGTAATAAGAATAACTACATGAAAACTAATAATAGAAGATTGTATCTGTGTATGGAGTATTATTACGTACAGACACAACACATGAGAAAGAAAGCAGGCGAGAAATGTAGAAAAAGATATACAAACAAATGTCGTAGAAGAATCTACATAAATATTATTGGTAGGTATTGTTCATTTCCTCCCGTGCCCAAGTTCTTCCTGAATGACAAAAACAGTTTGTGTACTTTTGGGGAGTTGGAGAACTTGGAAGGCTTTAGTGAGTAGCGAAGTGTAACGAAGTTCTAGCAATAGTAGTATGGGCACTCAAGGGGAAAATAAATTATTCAGACTAGTTCTAATGAAATACTGACATACATACTATTAGCCAAATTAACTATTTCATATACACCGTGTGCCCTTTAGTGTGTCTCACACGAGAACTACACCAATATACGCCATGTTTGCTCAGTGGAGACATAAAAATTTCCTAGCACAGTTTAATACATTATAAAAATGAATTATGACTGTGACTCCACTTCGGTTCAGTCTGCTTGCAATTACGTGCGGTTTTAACTTTTCAGTTGACAAAAATGTAAAATTAGAATACTTACACTACAAATACTCCCCACTTTCCACTACAGTCCGAATTAATAACAACTAATTCCTTGCACATCATTTAATAGCAGTAAAAAAAGATTATTAAACTTGGTTTAGTATTTTTATGTGTCAACAAAAAAACTCCTACTAGTAGTAGGTAAATGATATTCGTCTGTGTTTGTATAATAATTAGCCCACCCTGTGAAGACCTTAGTCGCATAATATTCGCATACACATTATATACAGACGACACAACACGAGAAGGTATTTACTCAGCCTTGGAGAAATTTCTGGGAGTAAGCAAAAACAATATAATAATGTATTGCATAATATTTCAGAGGAAATGAATGAATGTCTTGAGACTCTCTCTTGAGAGAGAAGTGGAAAAAAATGATGAAACATTAGAACGAGCACCCTATGCTCACACAGTGCATTAACCTCCACACAGTATATCAGTAATGCATAAACTTGGCTATCACATGCACAAACTAACTACACTTTTACAAGAAATGCTAACAGTGGCATTAGTAACTTCGAATTTTATCTATGCTACTAGTATCACATCCTCCAATGTCTTCTGTTTCGCTTTTCATGAAGTTGTATATACAAACACAGCACAAACCAACCAATGCAAATATACATTCCTACTCAAACCTCCTCCAGTTCATATTTATATATTCCATTCTGTATTTACTACACACACAAGACTACTAGACGAGACTTCTACTCGTAGTAGTATAAGTCGAACATGAAATGCATAAAGAAATGATACACATATACTTTTTTTAAGACGCACGATTATTGACGGTTACGTTTTACTACTTGCTTACTAACAGTGCTGGAATACATTACTGTCTTTCCAAATACTCCACACTATCTCCTATAAACTTTTCTAACAGTTTCGTTTACAATGCCATGCATGAAATACCCTTTGCCCTGAGAATTCCTTTTGTCGCTAGCGTGCATATTTTTTATACCATTGGTACCACTATCAGCTATATGATTCTAGTACTGTATATAATATTAAGACTGTGTCATAAATAAAATTTAGGGATTGTAAAGCAGGTATAGAGTCAGAATTGAGAAAAACGATTTGGCACACGAGCATTTTATGTATACAATCCCTCCACGAGTATTTCTCTGCTCTGCGATGCTATGGATAACTGCAGCAAGTATTTACAGTTTGGTTCGATAATGGGACTTGTACTTTCTTCTGTTCATGAAACACTTATTAGTCGAAGGAGAACACAATGATACATTTCTTTTTGTAGCAGTGGCAGTAGACGATAGACTAGACAGGATACAAACACTCCCAGAAAATACCGTTATTTCATTCGTTCTACATATCTACAACTTATACATAACTACATACAACATGCTATATTTACAAGCGAGACAAATAGTACCACAATATTATGCCGAGCCATGTAATATTCCTCTGTCTCTATTCTCTCCGTTCCACTAATACAATCGAAGAAACTCTTTTCCAACCACATTCTACCAAGAAATCGCTTGCCGATACCACACGCTTATATAACATCACTCCATTGTACAATACACACGTACATATCATATACACTCACATACACAGCTACAAATAGTAGCTTAAGCTTCCTAATAGAATTTTGCGACTGGTATTACCAGTACACGCATTAAAACTGAACATTGGTAAGTTAAGCATTACAAATGGTTTCAGAACTAAAGAAAGAGAGTTCAGCTAAAGCTACTTTTGCATATTATTATATTCTGTGTCTAGTAGGTGTACCTACTGCTTATTTATATGTACTGCTATACTAGAGTTGGTCTTGTATAGTATATGCATGTAAAGTCAAGAAATGTGTTCTGTAGTAGTAGCATGAGTAGCTTACGTAGTGGTGGTGGTGAATATTAGGTTGAAATATAGCTGTGCGGTTGTAAGTGGAAGGGAGTTGTAAAACACAAAGACCGGGAGAGAGACGGTGTGGTGGTATATGCCGACTGTTTCTACAGACTAGACAAGTCAGGCTCTGAGAGCAGCAGCAGCGCATAGCCAAGCCACTACTAATGCACCACCACACACTCCTGTGTTGCATTACTAGTACATTGCAAATTCTAACAGCTACTAAGACATAGACAAAAGTCGACGAAAAGGAAATTCGGATTCGGAGTAAAGTGTATATTACACAGTGGCCCTAGTAGTAGCTATGCCCGAACAGCAGTAAAAAGCCGAGAACACTACTACTATACGGATAGTGGAGAAGTTGCATGAAATTTCGCCTGTTCATAGAATTCTCTGTACTGTGGTGGTGGCAGTAGAGTTGTATTTCTACTGCTACGATTATATAAGTACTTGTGGAAGTAAAGGAACTACGTACTGCCGTTGCCTGTTAAATTGCTGTTGGATGTATATATGTATGTATTGTATGTTGGTCCAGGAGTCAGTCGGGTTAGTTCAGTTCAGTGTGTACGGATATGTGTGACGGAGTGAAGTGAACTCCGACTCGAGCTCAAGTCAACTAAACTACTGAACTCAACTGCTCCTGCCTACTCTTCTTTTTGTACTTTTTGCAACGTACACAACCAACATACAGTACTTGCAATGTTCATACGAAGAATAAGAAACTCCTGAATCGTCTTTAGCTTTTCATTGCGAGGATATATACATACATATACATACAAGAGATACTAGTTACTCGTATATAAAGTACAAGACTTACTTTTGTTGTAGTACTACATGGATGTGCAATAGTACAGACAGTGCTACATAAAGAGTATATCCAGCTAGAGGAAGACTGTAAAGAGTGGAGATAGTATTAGAAGAGTAGTCAAAGTGTAAAGCCTTTAGATTGGAATAGAGTTGTGTTTGTAGTAGTGGTGGCTGGGTTTGTGTACGAAGATTTTGGATGATTCTGGTTGCTTGGGAAGAGAACTAGATAGAAGTGAGTGACTGTGTCGTGTGTGACTCGATAGAAATGGTGTAGTGAGTGGTGGTGGGTAAATGTAATGTAATCGAGGACTGCGTTGCCAGGAATCTGCTCTGAATTTACCTATTCTTGTCTGCCTTGTGCTTTTCTTGCTCTAATTTTAACAGCCAAGCCAGTGGAACGATGAACACCGTCAGTTACCCCGGTGAGCAAAAATAGCTTCATTATCTTCCAGCCCGTGACATGGCCCGGTGGACTCTGTTCTCCTCTTCTCCTTCTTCTTCTTCTTCTGCTAATACTTCTACAGCTTCTTCTTCTTCTTCTACTACTACTTCCACTTCTTCTTAACAACTGCTCCTACTACTCCTGCAATAAGAATTACATTACATTAACTCTGTACATTACCGTTACTACTACTTTACTACTACTACAAGCATTAGACTACACATAGAGATACTTGTAATATTCTATTCGGATATGTATTTGTAGAAGACTCCCGAATACTCATCAACACATCCCACCCGACAGAAAATAAGTGCAGTGCACAGGGAAGAGGGACGGAAATACACACGGAGTAGAGAACTGTGGAAGTACAATGCAATAACACACAGTGACAGTACACAGTGTATACGGTGCACCCTTCGGCTAACAAAGTCTGTTGCCGCTCCTCTCCCGGTTCTTCCTCCATCAACTACTAAATACGTCGTGTGCACTAAATCTAATTATCATCGCTTTGGATTCAATTGAGAATTTAATTGGCCCTGATTGAACTCTGCTCGTTCCGGCTTCTGTTCATCGAAGGTTCATAATAATAAGAGTGGACTGCTGCTCTCCTCTCTCTGCGGGGTGAACGGTGAAAAAAGAGTTTATTGTTCACACTCTGCAAAAACACCGCCTACTTACTTAACACCGTATTTGGGCAAGGAAGTTTACGTCATTCAGATTTCAGGTAGTTCAAATTGACAAGAGCAACAATACAACAACAGTGAACACAAACAACTCGAGTGAATTTATTGCGTTGTGAGTCTGAAATCAATTCCCGTGGATTGAGTCGGACTGCAATTATTTCTTCGGGTTGAGTTGAGTTTGTATACAACAGCAGAATTATTAACAGCGACATTCTCTCGAATAAATCAATTCAACTGTAAAATAGTAGTACAGCGGAAACCAAACCAACATAGAAATATTCTGCGGTAGAAATTCAGTTTATTTGTATTGTTGTGTGAGGTGAGAGTTCTTGTGAGGTTTCCGCCGATCTTTAAACCTGCAAAGGTGTTCGAGTAGAAGAATTGTTCGATTTATTCTCTCGGAATCTTTTCTCAAGTCTCAACCAAACATCAGTTCCTCTCTTCTACCACTCGCCTCCTTATTTATTGCATATAAATTCTACAAGTGAAATACTAACAATAATAAGTGGTCCGAGTAAAAACTACCGGTGAGGTGGAACACACTAAACAACTCCAACTCTCCCAGAAGGTAAAGTAAATACCTCTACTATAAAATTCCTCCTGTCTTCTCTGTGTGTTGTTATAAAAAGTTACCTGTGAAATCTTCAGCAAAATAAACACAGCCGCACAAAATAATCGTATTACATTACAGATCATAGCTTTCACCCATTACCCTTTCCTTTTGTACTTTCTCACTAAAAATATCATGTAAAACTAGATCTCATATAACTTAGTTAACTTATATAGCTTATATATAGCCTGGGGCTGCTATGTGTATAAATTTGATATCATTATTAAGTTACGCAACACACTTCTCTTTTTTCTCAAGGAATCACTTCCTTAACTTAATAAAGCTGTCTATAACTAGTATAATGCATTATACATGAATTCCCCTGCTATAAAACATTAGATCATGCCACACCGGGCAAACCGTAGTTATCTCAAGTAAAAAGAAATCGCTCTCTCAAGAATTTCCTATTTACCTGCACAGTCTCAAGTGAACCGAGAGCAAAAGATGAAAACTAATAAGTATTTTCTATCATTACCACCCTACAGAATGGAATAGACCGTAGTAATAAAAGAAGCCCTACTGATGCAATGCAATAAACTATACCTATGTCTAATAATAATAATAATAATATAGAAGTTGATATATAGAAGTTATATATAGAATTGAAAGTGAAGGCCATATTGGCAATATCATGCAATTTTATATAAGGTTGTGATATAGGGAAAGCATTTACCTTGGTTCGGGTGCACAGGTAAATTATGTATGTAGACTGTACACAATTCTCTCACACCTATTGTAAAGAAAAGAGGAGAGAAGTAATAAAATGGACGTATAGAGGTAAATGGAGGTATTACGTTTAAAGTGGTAAGGTTTAAGGTAGCTGTGCACATAAAATAGAATTGAAGTTGTTGTTTGTTGCGGCTGCTGGAGGCTATTGCCAATATATTCTACGATTGTGATTCCACACCACGGAAGCAAAAAGGACAGTATGTTTCGGTTCGGTGTGTGTGTGTTGTGATAATGGTAAATTCAGATCACCGTGACTGACTGAAAAGCATTTCTCGGTTGTTATCATCTCGTGTAATATTATTGGCACTTAAGTAAACTGCATGAGAAAACATTGACAGCATAGGAATGGTCGAATGAGAGAGCATATGGATGCACATGGAAAATACACTTTAAGTATTTCGTAAACACTTTCAATGCATCCGTTTTGGTGACTCAGTCAGTTCCGTTTATCTAACCAAGCTTCAAACACACCATTATAATTTTACGGCGAAACACAGCAGACAAAAACTTCCCTCTTATAATAATCCATTATATATTCACACTACTGTATAGAATGTATATATACCGTATAATATAGTATCTCAGTATGTGTTGGTATTATTAGAGAGATCATAACACATTTGAATTTGGAAGACCAAAGAGGACGAGCAAAGGATTCATATAATAATAATTCGGGATTCCGGGATAATGGAAGATTAGTTTTCCCGGAGCGTCCTTTATTATTATTACCCAATGATCCAGATTTCAATTTCCATGTAAATATTCAAATATAATTTGCCTTTTGCCTCCTCTGTCTACTCTAAACTACGTGTATGACTTGAATACATATACACATGATTTTGTACAGGGAAATTATTCCGACATGTATGTATTATGTATAGAATGCTGTATAATGGACTATTAGTATGAAAGTAAACTAAAAGGAATTCATACAGGCAAAAAGGAAGTGGAATAACCAATTTCCTTCTTTACTGCCTGTTAGTTATACGACCATAAAATTTGTATAGGTTATTTGTGTCCGTATTAGTATCTCCATGTTTATTATTACATCGAACAAGATGCATGAATGCTCTGAATACAGCTAGGGGATATTCATTCATACTGCATTGGTTTTGTACATGGACTTAAGTTCGAATTCGCTGAAAGCACCTCTCTCTCCATGCATGTGTGCATTTGCACAGATAAATCTTTTACATGAAAAATGGATGATAAAAGGCTGCCAAGCAGCTAATACGAGTTCAACTACAGCTACACACACTCCCACAGAAAGAAAGAGGAAATTAATCTCCAACTCAATACACAACTTCCATCCAAAATCCAAATAATAAATGAATTCACAGAGAGTTTTAGTAGCTGGCTTGATTTCAGTTGATTTTATGTACGTACAAGGAGAAATTAATGCTGCAGGTTCTTTATATTTCGGGATTTCGGGTTTAGTATTGGTTTATTGGCAAGAGCTATATATACTACTCTCCAATTGGCATTAAGGTTATTAATTTTGTACGTTCTTTATTTGTATCACGTTCTTGTAGCGTGGAATGATGAAAATTGAAGCATTCAATCAGACCAATTCCTAACTGATTCATTTAGCCATTCATCCATATCGTAATAACGAATCGTGTGTAATTCCAAAGACACCTTTGGCTCTGTGACTCTCGCTCTTTCCTTCCTTTCTTTCAATTTACGCCATAACAGACAGAACCTAGACAGGTCTGTTTTACTCCGTATGCAATACCAGTCGTAAATATCCGAATAAGAACTGTGAGAACTTCTGCTATACTGAGGCTACCTTATATTTTAATTCTCACTCTTTGGCTTTCTCTCGTCCTCTTCTCGCTTTTAGATTCATTGCTGGTTCTTCATTCACTGCCTGACTTTTGAGTATTACCAACATCCAACTGTGTTTTTGTACGAAGGTTCAGTTTCATTATCCGTTGTAGTAGTTTTGTATGTAGTTAGAGTATTCATCTCCTTGGATGGACGTTATTTTATGCTTTGCTATTCCCAGTTCCGCATACTGCATTGCATATTTTACATTCATGCTAATACCCGCAGACAGCCCAGTCCTATTCCTATATCGACTCTTTCATTCCATTCACAGAGAGAGTCGGACTACACACATATTCCAGATACAGTATAGATATTTCATCTACTACTAGTACAACATTCCAGTTGGCCATTCCATTCCACACAAGACCAAACTATACGGCTTCTTCATATTTTACTTTTACTTTAGTGCCAATGCCAAGAGTTTTCGTTTAGCGGGCGACTGCGACTTTAACGTCCACGGCCACACACGGCCATAGAATCACACACCACACTCTTTTGTGTTCAGGATAGACTCAAGACGATAAATGTTCTTCCTCGTACTATCAGCATGCACACTCAGCTGACTCTGCATCGAAAACCCTGAGAGAACCTAACTAATGCATCTAAAATCTTAACCAGCTCTCCGCTATCTAATGGTAATGGGATGAAAGTATATTTTATGTCTGTTTGAAACCTTTCTTTTCTAATGTTATCGAAAACTTGCATTGCCTGGAGGAGTTGCAACGCGCATTTTTTCCATTATGTGATAAAACATAAGAAATTGCATACCCCAGGAGGATATCTAAGATTTTAGCAATCACATTCCCATGCAGACTACTAAATACAACCTTCAAGCTATGTAAAACATAATAGTACACACGATAGTTTCAATACAGAATCATCCATAGTGCAGTATCTCTGGTAATATTTAAATAGTGAAGCCCTCTTGGGCATATTTTTGTAATGAAAAGGAAACTGCAAAAGATTTTTACTATGTACGCGGTAATCGTAACTCTTAAGTAGTAATAGTAATGCACATAATATTAGTAGTAGTATCAGGCAAATATATTTTATTACCTCTGTGTGTGTGCATATCGTTCTCCTCCTTAACAAACTACCAACAATCAGTACTACACATATAAAACATAACGGGAAGTATAACAAGTATAGTAAAATCTATGGACATTTAGTATTTTATTCTGCCATGTCATAGAAAAGGAGTTGTTCAGTTCGCAATTCAATTCAGTCGTGGCTTACAAGTTCTTTGCTTTTGGTAGTCGTCCGTAGTGGTGCAGTGATTCCACGGGAAATCTAATCGCTATATTACAACTTGGTAGACATGTCGGGCTTTTCATGCATCTCTCTCTTCTTTCTGTAATTCACTTCATGATAACATAGTTTTATGCTCCGCTTGGAAACGAGCCCAACATCTACCAATAGTCTTTTCTTCTATCATATCACACTCTTATACATACACGTCTTATATACATACATACAATCCTATCCCCGTCATATTATTACATGTACAACACTACACTCACATACAAATACACACACCATGGATGAGATTGGGAGACTGTGGCTTATAGAGATATCTCTCTATGTATCGTCTATCATCCTCTGTGTGTGCAAACCAAGGAGAGCCAAGTGTACAGCGTGCTCTTTGCTTTTGCCTTGCGATCTTCTTGCTTTCTCATACTGTACTGCCTTGGTACTACTTCCTACGTATTCCATTTCAAAGAACGCAAAGTAATGCTCCACATGTAATGAATAGAAATAGATAGACTGTACCGTTAAAACCCTATAGCTTCAGTTTCCATATTATTACGTCTACTATCTGTTCAGAAAATAAGTAGAGAGATAGAGAGAGTCTGTAAGGAACATGAAGAGTACACAGAGAACTACATACCCTTTCCTTGTGCTTTTCTCATAAAAGACCGCATTAAAGACGCCTTCTTTTTCCATTTCATCTGGTCGTCATGATCGTCATCTTTTTCTGTAGCGTTTTGTGCCATGCCCTGCTCTTTTTTCGCTTTATTCATCCATGCTCTCTTCCATGTGTTTCACTGGCGATTACTCGATTACTTTACTACACGTCAGTAGAGTTGCCTCACTATCATTACTATTATTACCTGAAGAAACAAGCTTAGGGCTCTTTTCCTCGTGTAGAAAAAAATTCTACTTCGAAATTGATAAGATCTGCAGCAGGAGAACGAAATGAGATGACCGAGACGTTTGCCTGAGCATAAGTAGCTTGGAATCTTTTTCAGACACCTAAAAAAGAAATTGTAGGGATATATGTATAAGGATGGAGCTTTTTGGTGGTGGTGGTGGTGGTCTCTGTCGATTTTAACTTGTTAGAGCCAAGTTGGATTTGCAACGTGTGTATTGTGTGATACAAAATGGTTTTCTTGGGTGAAATTGGCTCTATGTTGGAGCTGCATGGGGATGGAAGCTAAAGAGAATTGATCTGAATTGAAAACTACTTATTCGATCTACTTACTATTTACTACAATACCCGCCAGTTGGCTAATAGGAGTTGTCCCTAGTCGTACGAGAATAGATCTTGGGCACAACGCGAGCAATAAGCCTCACGGAGTATCTGAGTGGCTGTGAGTGAGTAGAAAGAGACAGAGAGAGAGAGAGATAGAAAAGTACAGGAGGGTATATGGGAAGAAGAACAAGCCGAAATCTAATCAAAGGAAAGGAATTGAATTGCGGACGGGAGGAGTTCGGAAATGCCATACGATCATGAAGTAGAAACGACGACGACGACGACTGGCATGACATTACATGGCAATGTGTAACAGTTCAGCATGACCAGAGCATCATGCCATTCTTCGTGTACATCATCATCATCTTCCTCTCCAACTATTACTATACTCATATACTCCCAGTCAAGTCACACGAAACCATCCAAGCGAGTCACAAAGGGAAATGCTCATCCGTAGATGAGTTCACTCCACTTGGCTAAAGAAGTGCATGAGTGCCAGTGTGGAAATGGAGAAAGTATCTTCTTCTTCCACTCATTCTTCTTATATTCATTTCATCTCTCTCTATCACTATAACCCTCTCTCAACACATAAATAATGATAAGAACAGTTACACAAGCAAAGGACGCAGAAAAAGCATTACGATCCTCTAATTGCACTTAGGTATCAACATTCTACTACTACGCATTACTTTGTATTTCCACTACTTATGTACAATTTATAGCTATAAACAATCGTTGGTGGAAAAAACTTTTTTCCCCATATCCTATTAATCAATTTCAAGGTGACTATACAAAATATTGCCCGATTTAATGGACCAAAACATGAAAAGCACTTAAAAACAAGCAAATTCTCTAAAACCTAAAAGATTTTCCCAATTTTTCCCTAAAACAATACCAAGAAAATTTTCAAGTAAGTCCTGGTCTCTAGGCCACAGCATGATGAGTTTTTTCCACCAGTGTGTAAACAATACACACCACTAATAAGTAAGATTAAGCATTACAGAGCTATATAGAGGTATAGGCAAGCCTTAAGAAATAATATAGAAGTCTTTCACCGGAAGAAGAAGGGGGAAACTGTAGAAAGATGTATTAGGTCGTGAAAGAATTGGACATTGTCATTGGACACGTGTCAGATGGTTTATAAGCCGTCAGTCTGCATTTGTCATGGAAGATATTAGGCAATTCTATCTCATCATCATCACCATTACTGTCAGTTGAAACAACTGAAGTATTAAGAGGAGTCTGCCCAACCACTACAATACGTCACAGAGAGAGACGAGACCAGACTCAAAACACGACCCACAAATCCATCCACCACCAACAACCGTCATGTCACATAGCTCTGCATCCACAACAGTCCTATAAATATAAATACCATAACACTATATACACAATATACACATACTACCCGTATACCCCAGATACTACTACTACCGATATTAGCCCTCCTATACTTCTTTTCTTGTCTTGTCTAGCTCTGTCTCTCTGTCTACCAACAACATCATCGTCTGTACTATCTCGATCTGTCGTATCTGCATCCGTAGCTATTTTCATACACATAGACATTTCCTATACGTGTATATGCAGATTATATCTTATCAAATTAACTATATAGCTATATTATAACATTTAGACTTGTATATGTATAACATAAAGAATTATTCAAATGGGAACGTATTGTTATAGTTGAGGTGACTTTTGTATTGTATTGTGTATATTACAGACGTGGGACAGGATTCATAATGCAATTGTGAACGTGTGGAAATGGTAAATATATATACACGGGTTGTTTTATTTGTGCTGTGAGAGTGTTGGAAGAGAGTAGCAGTCTCGGATACAATTTAATAATATACACGCAAAGAAGGGTAATAATAATAAGTATGTAGGAAGGTAGCCAAAATTAAACAGAGAGACAGAAAGAGAATGCTTTTGTGTTTATCGAAATTCCAATGGTGTTGCGTGTTTCTCCTGACTTGACTTGACTTCTCGACCGGCTCCTTTTCAGTAGAGACGACTCGTCGACTTGATTCTCTCTTTTCTTCAGGTTGACTTCTACAAGAGAAGTGTTGCAGACTCTTTTACTTAAATACAGCTACTATTTGTACTATGTACTAGGAAAGTTTAACGATTTTAGTAGTATAGAGTTAGTAAAGCAAAGTAGTATAAAATGAATTGGTTGGTTTGAGCACACTTACATAGAGAACACAGAAGCTTGTTCACGATTGACTATAATAGATTGGTCTGATGAAAAGGCAAAGAGCTCCTCAGCTCACACACAATTTTCACAAGACAACTTCTATAGAGACTTGGGAAGAGGAAAGATGCTCCGTCCTGAAATTCCGATAGTTTCATCACTCGCATTTGTTTGTTGTTTGTTTTGTGTGTATTCAGTGTGAGGATGAATATAAAGCTGAAACAGAAAAGTAATGGCATCTTCCTCAGATTAATTCTCCCATCACACATACACACGCTGCATTACACAGAAATACAAATTATCCTCTTACTCACCAACCGAGCATTTTGAACACGTTTACTTTGTAGTCTCTCTCTCTCTCTAAGTACAAGTACACAGAAAGAGGCATGACTTGTGCTTAAATTCTAACTCTTTCTCCTCTAACTCACTTACACATAATTATTATCGAGTCCAGATGCATTGTTGATGGTTTTGTCATGCTTTGTCCTTGATACAGTCAAAGCAATGATGCTAAACATTCACCATCAGGCCAAGCGACGACCCACTTTAATTTTTATATAGAATTAACAACCTACCAACTACACTCAGACTCAACCTACTAAAGCTATTAAGAATTTGCAATCTCGTTATACTGTAAATAAAAATGCCTACACGATTATTTGTGTGTACTTACTCTTGTGTGTGTGAAACACAAAGAATGTCCCTATATACTAAAATATACATAGAGTGCCTATATATACTTAAGTACATTAGTACGTGGTATAGGTGTTACTGTGTAACTATTGTTCTGTGTCTCTGCATCCTGTTCATGTTCCGTTGTTTTGTATCAACAGGGGAATTCGTATAGACTGTAGTAGTATTTCATTTAAAGGTATTTATGTATTCTTGTATGTTGAAGTACGAGGAACATAAACAGATTTGGAATGGAGATAGTAATTCCAACGCAATGACAGCTGTGGCAATATTTTAGAATGTAATTGGAGATAGGAGAAGGTTTTAGTGTGCATAGGAGCTGGGAGTAATAATACCGCGTCTTCTTCTTCCAAAGATGATGATGCTCATAAGATTAAAGAAAATGGACGAAGAGAGAGAGAGAGTGAGGAGAACGTGACTGCGACTGAGAGATTGTTAGAGAGAGGTGTCATTTACACAGAAAGCGGAAGCACGAAATGTGAAGTTTATTGATAAGAAACAGGACAGCTCTTTTAACATAATGATGTTTACATTTCGTATTAGTACAAGTAGTAGTAAAGCTAAACAGCACAGCCATCCAAGTACCGAGAGAGACGTCTTCTGTCTTTCCAAAGAAGTCCAAACACTTTTTCCACAACTAAAAGAGATTTCGCCCGTGAAGAACTACCTCTGCTATAACTTACGTCATGCAACTACCATACACTGTAATCTGAGCGCACTATAGTAGTTAGTATAATAGTAAGTATAATATCTGTTTCCCTCCCTAGTAGTAGTAAAGTGCTTATCTGCAAAGTGTAAATGGCACTGGTAATGAGAATCGTAGAAAACTCTGCTGCAAGTTATAAATAAGGCAGTCTGTTTGCACTTTGCATGGAGGCATATATCACATTATGTCATACAAGGTGCTTTTGCCCAGCTGCGTATCATGCAAAACCTTCAGCTCATATAACTACTCTGATAAAATCCTATAAAATAGTTTAAAAGCCTCCATGTAAATATCTTAGCCGATTATAGAGAAAACTATACATGTTTAATGTTAGGTTAGGTAATAATACCCGGTTTTCGTTATAAAAACAGTTTAAATAAAAATAAGAACATAGTTTAATAGTCATCATGGAACTGTACTACTCGCGAAAAGAACAGCACGGAAGAAAGTTAATTTTTGTGCATAATAAAAATGTGTGCATAGATAGAATATAGAGTACGATGGGGGTTCTTTAGTAGAGTTGAGTTTTAAAGGTAAACATGATATCGGTAGCACAAAGGAATAAAAGTGGCCCTTTTAAGACTACAATTAGAAGGTGGAATTGCCGTGGTTTATGTTCAGTGTAGTGGGGAAGGAGCCCCTTGTGCTTCACGGGGTTCCTTTCTTGCCACGAATTTCGTTTTTCCTTTGCCCTGCCCACCTTTCAACTAATTTCAGTTTGTGTCGTCGTGATTCGGGTGTTATGTAACGTGTATAGAGCCTTAACTACGTTTGAACTGCTTTAGTTGGAATTGAGTTGGAATAACAGTGTCAGACGCAATTTAAGTGTGAAACTAAAGTAAAGCAAAACTCTTCAGGGAAAAGAAGAAAGTTGTTCTAGTAGAGTTGATGAAGCAATGGCAGTCAGGTTCATTTGATGCCGAAACAGGAGGAAGGAATAGACTCACATACACACACAGATGAGAATGCCAGCAAAATTAAAGCAGTAAAGACAAACCAGAAAAGATCAAAGACTACTCGCAGAAAACTGCCTCCTCTTTAATGACTACATGTGATGTCTGCAAAGTTACATTAGTTCTATTATACACACTCACTTTTTGTAATTTAACAGTACTTCTCCCACGTAGGCTTTATGTGTAAGTTAACTACATAATACCAACTACAGAGTACATTACATATTACATTAGTAGTACTATGCCTTTCGTAATTCTACACATAATATGCCGCAGGCATTTATATATGTAATGTCAAAGCGAACTAACTGTATTTTTATTACTCAATTCCTGTAATTATAATACGTACACATAACGATGATGGCCGTGGTGGATTATACTTGGCCTGTGTCACGTGTTTGTGTATGTGTGTGCTTGTGTGGAGAAAATAGCTATAAACAATCCTGAAGCGAAGTTAGCGGAAATTATTACGACTGTTGCGGTAATGGTATAAGTAGTACAAGAGAATATGTTAAGGCTTAACTGGGTAGTTGAGTTCGATTGTGCATTATTATTATTATTCGGCGGAGACCCTGTTATTATTATGATTATTGCTAGCAATACCCGGCAGAACGTATTTTATCCGGAGAAAGGAGAAATGGGAGCAAAGGAAGTGGCTGGAAGTAAGGAATAGAGATATCTGGAGTGAATATCACGGCTGTGTCAGAGGGACTCTGAGTTTACCATGCAATGCCTATACACACACGACTTGAACTCTCTGCGATTCTTCTACTGAAAGGAAAGTTCAACAAAGCGGAAAGCTGTTGCTTTTCCTTTCCTTTATTGTATTACGGAGACTACCTGCCTTAATTTTATTGCTCGATAGTATCGGAAGACTAATGGAGCAGCTGCCGCGTTGTTTGATTCGCTTTGACGAATTCATCTCTCTCTCTCTCTCTCTCTCTCTCTTTATTTCCCTTCAAAGCTAGCGAATAAAATATCCACTTATTGATCGATTTATCAATTTAGAATTTCCTGGCAAAATTCTTCTCTTTTAATATCTTCTGCCGAAGCATATTACGTCAAGGACTGCACTTAATAGGAATACACTCTGTGTGGATATTATATTAACAGTACATACGTACAGTATACACTTAGGACGGCAGGAAATGCTACAATACACTTACAATGGAGGAACAATGCCGGGTAATCGACTACGTGTACCTTTGTAATAGCATAGAGGTGATACATTAAGGCAATTGATATTCCACGTCTATATATGTAAAGGCGTACGAGGCAGTATAAAACGTGGTTTTATTTTCTCTGTATATTTAAGTAGAGAGTCACATATGCCACGTTATTTTCTGAGTGCTCTATCACAATCATATTATAGCCAGCAATATTTTACAACGCAGTCGTTCGACTTCACTTTAACTTGTACTGTGTAATATGGCTACATGAATTTTTCATGCGCTTAAAACTACTTTGATGTGTATGTGTAATGTATTTATTACCATTTATGATACATAAGTCTCTGCTAAGGAGAAAGTGAACGAATATTCTATTCTTTTATATTTACCATGCACTTACTATCTTTTATTCTACATTCTAAACAAACTTTTCTTGCTTTGACTCATCAGTCATTCTCACATCAAATATATTTACGTTCAGTAGTACAGGACTCTTGTGTAAACTGTGTCCTTGCTATGATTTGTTTTTTATTAAGCTACCTACTTTGACTGTAATACAGATATGGATACATACTAGAGGTGAAATTTTTCGAGATTGTCAGGAACCAAACCAAACCGAAACCGGTGCCACAACAAACCAAAACCAAACCGAAACAGCCCTGTAAAATATTTCTAGGAACCAAATTGCAACCAAACCAACATTTTAAGCAAAATCCCAAAAATAGAGGGAAATCAAGCAATCTTGGTAAAGCTGTCACATAAAATATAAGAACCAGACCAAACCTGAACCGGGTTTTGTTCAAAATTGAAAAATCAAACCGGAAGGTTTGTTTTGGTTCCGGTTAACCATTTTCACCTCTAATACTGTGTAATTTTATACTGATAAGTACTCATGGTACTTCACAATTTTATGTTTGAATACCTAAATCATGTTTGCATATACAAATAGTTACATACTTGCGTATTTTATCCAAGAACCTTTACTTGGTAAAAGTAAATACTAGAATGGCTGTTATATCTTTGCATCGTATAGATTCCTGGAAACAGTAGTAATAAGATTACTATGTACTGTTGCAGTACTATATAGGGGGCAGAATAAAGTTTGTTTATTGAGGACTGGAGAAATGTAATGTTAAATATGCACATAGCTCGAGTTTATGGTTTATGTTGCTGTTTGCTTATCATTCAAGTGAAACAAAGTAGAGTGAAAGTTATTGCTTCGTATGTAAAAGTACATTGTGTATGTCGTCCAAGTTTAAGATTTTATGTGTATAGCTTGGGAATAAAATACATATCCCGAATAATTTGCCCTTCTCCTTCTCTCCGTGCTTATATAATTCAGGCGGAACAAGAAGAAACTTTTCATTTGGGAGGAACAGCAAGATTTTTTCTTTTGTTCTTTTTCATAAATCGCCTGATCTTTATTGTGTGTTCTGCGAAAGTAAATATTTAAATGGAGTTCTCTCGTGTGTAATGTATTGACCACCCACCGTGCACTAATACAATAAACTGGAGCTGCATGCTGAGAATCAACATTCTTTGTCTTGCCAAGGCAATTTATAGTTGTTTGCTGTCAGACCAGACATGAATAAAATCTTGTATTCTTCTTTCTCCGTCTTTCTCCACCTACATAGCCCGTCTTCTTCCTCTTCAAATGCACAACCCACGGGCTCCGGTGACAATCAACAAAACAGAATCTCTCTAATTCATTTACACTCTGTATAGCAGTACTTCTGGTCCTTTCCCTCTTCTTGCCTGTCAAAACCAATTTCATTTTGACTTTGTTTCAATTTTGCCTGTGATTACTTATATATACATCTTAAGGAACGTTGCTTGTATACATCTGAACTTACTAATAGGGAATCTGTACACAGTCATTCATTTTTAACCTTAGCACATCTAGTAGGGGTATTTGTACACACAATGCATGGTAAATGTTGTTGCAGGTATTATTTATAGAGTATGTCTCTCAGTACTCAAATCTAGTAAGATTTAGACAAGGAAGACAGCTCAAGCTGAAGCAAAAGGGAGATAGACATCCTGTATTTATTTTCGTCGATATAATGTACACAAAATACGAGTTAGCTAATCTATTTAGATAGCAAAACTTGATAGCAGCCAAAAACGAACTGTTTTGCCTGAGCATTTAACCCAAACAAATACAACACAAGTACAACACAAGACAAAACATTCTCGAAGCCAGAGAGAGAGAGAAGACCAGACCACATCCCGAAACTTAAATTAAGTAAACTGAAAAGGAAGCCAAAAGCATCTTTCAACTCTATCGCTCCTCCAGTAGTGCACCCGACAGTTTCTAACTAATTGCTATATCCATCTCATAGACACTATTACATTCCACGTCATGATATTGCATATTACAAAACTACACACACACACAGCTTAGGTAAAAGCTCAGGCAGTTGAGGTCATCAAGAAACTATCTGTAAAATGAATGTGCAGTCTCAAATTCTCAAACTGTATTATTGTAACAGCTCTCTTGTACATTTTAGCAAAGAGTCTTATTGGAGGATTGCTCATCTCAAGAAGTTTCTCTCTGTGTAAGATATTTGTGTGTAGTGAGGTAGTGGAGGTTAAAGCACGGTAATTCTAATGTAGTGTGGCAGCTTACTGCAGAAAAGCTCGTAAGACTGTTTCTTAATTGAAAGTGGGTAAGAAACAGCTAGAACACATTCGGAATACAAGGAGTACTATAACACAACAATGCAAAATTCTCCCTTCATCCATCCTCACTCTTCCCACACAATTTAAGCTGCAAAATTCAAGATAAGATTCTATGCAATGCGAGTAATTAGCATCAGCATGCAAATTTAATTAGCATAAATCAAGTAGATACAGCAGAAATGACGACAGTGTTACTTGTACTGGAAACTAATAATATTAAACACATATATCTCCAAATCTCTATATAATATTATACTTCCATATAAGAAATATACCTCTATACTAATACCTTGTATAACAAATGTAAGGTAATATCAAGCACGTAGGTTAGGTAGTGGTGTAGTTGTAATAACGTGCAAGTGTAATGTAAGGAATAAGAGGAAGAGGAAAACGTGTGCGTTTGCCTGTGGAAAAAACTCGTAATCCTATGCGATTTAAGATAAGGGAATTTTCAGGACAAGCCGAAAATCTTGTTGGTATATTGGGGAAATAGTTGGGGAAATTTTAGATTTTATTAAAGAATTTTTTGGTTTTTACGTGATTTGCATATTTTTGTCCACATAAAACCGGGAAATGTTTTGCATGCACCGGGAAATTCACAAATAGGAAGAAAAAGTTTTTTCCACCAGATTTGTGCGGTAGTTTCTCAGTTCTCACATTTCTGCAACGACCTAACTCAAATGCAAGTTTGTGAAACGTATAGCCCCTCCTGAGTCCTGAAAGTTTATTTGCTCGAGTGCTGACTGTTGTAGTTCTAATACACGACTTAAGCAGATATGATCAAAACTATACGGCTTAAACTCTTTCCACTCACACTCCCATTACTACATTTCCATTCATTTCCTTCCTTCTTGTATATAATATGTTACGTAAGAAGTTATAGTCGTATGTTTATACGGAGGTGTGTATGTGTGTGTGTGTGTTTGTAAGTAATACGGATACGTTATCTGTATAGGTATTAGCAGAGCCACGCGTGAAGCTAGTAGAGGAAGAAGCGTAAGTGGAGTAGAATTAAAGTAGTGGGGGTAATGTATAGAAATAGGAAAGGAGAGTACGTGGAGAATTCCCTGCAGATATAAAATGAGTTGCGGTTCAAGTGATGTGATGAGATGAGATGCGCCAAGGAAATAATTTACTTGACGATCAGTTTAGTCAACTTAACTTGACTTAACTTCCTACATTAGAATTGATAGCCAGTTCTCCAGCCATTACCCGCTCTCCTCACTTTATTCACTTCAACCACATCGCACTCTACGGAGACCAACACAACTACACAAACCTCCACCAACTAATACAAATAAAACACACTGATAAATCACACTCTGTATACATAAGGCTACTACTGCGGTCTCCACTAACAAAATGAAAATCTAATCAATTCATACAGTAGAAACACAATTAAGGTATGAAATGTAAAAGCAATGCCCACAAGTGTGGATAAAATTTATTAACCTTTTATATAGAACAACACGATGCAATATTTCAGGCCCTATACGTGTAACTCTATACGACAGTTCATCAGGGAGGACGTTTTCATTAAACTTTAATCATTTCATACACATGCTCCTTCTGGTAATATCAAGACTAAAGAGTAATTCCTTTTCTGCTTCATTAATCGATAAACCTGACATAACGTATTATTGTACTTAAATAAACTATATAGGTACCTGTAATTTACATATAAGTACTATAAAACCTTCCTAGTACACCAAGACTAGTACAAGACTAATTATGATTATCAATGCAATAGGATAGGTAATTAACATTAAACTATACGAATTCATTTATTAGTTAATTTCTATGTGCAGATATAATGACTGCAATTAGAATTCTTTGCGTAGTGTATACAGGAGTACTAAGTACCACGTGCCAATAAACGTGGTATGTAATTAATGCGACTAATAAAGTAGAATGTACAACACGTGTAAGTGTATATTCGTTGTTGGTAAAGTAATGGCGGTTGTACTGCCAATAAAATAGTTTGATACAGCTGAAATGACGTTATATGAGTTGTGTGAGATATTGAATGAGGGAATGGAATGTGGCGGAGCAACTGTAAAGAAATAAGTACGAGGATAATTGAGAATAACCGAATTTATCTGTCGCAGTTGCGTCGCAACTTTAGTGCTGCCGCTCTGTTGCTGTCTTGACTTAAAAAAGATCTGCTGCTATACTACACAATGTAGAGAGAGAAATGTATAAACTGTTTGTACGTGAGAGTGAGTGTGTTTGTGTAGAATGTGATCATTCATTTGATTGGTGAAAGGAATGGAATTGGGACTTATATAGGGCTTGTCTTATCTTCGCAACACATCATGGATTGAAATTGGAATCGCCCGATAGAACAGAACGATGTAAACACAATAACAGAAAAGAATGGAGCACTTTCATACTTTAGTTACGATTTGACTCTATACACACTTCATATAAGAACAATAACAGAGAAACAGTCGGATATACCTATAGAGGCTATACCTATATAGAGTAATAATAGTAACAGTGTCCGTTGTTGTAGGACAAGGAAGAGCGGACATGACGAAACTTAAGTAAAGCACAGTAAACTAAAATAAAATAAACTTGAAGTAAAACTAAGGCAGAAAGGAGAAAACATACATGGAGAGTCTGACACAGCAGAGTCGTATGACTAGGTCCTCCTCGTGACCAGTAAAAGTGAATGTAAACGGGAAAGAAAGAAAGAAAGAAGAAAGGGCCTGTGAGTGTTGTGGTGTTTGTATATAGCAGAAAAGTATTTATGTATGTATGTGTATGTATATAGGTAACTATGTATGTACGTAGTGTAGGTATGTATGTTGTAAGAATTGTACGTAGTACTACTATAGCTATCGATTTTCTCCAGTCGAATGTCCCAAGTCGTCTTCTCGTAAGTTAACTCGACTAGCGCCTTTTCAAGCTTTCTTTCCCCTTCCTTGTCTGTTTAGTATACTCAGTTCGTGCAATACGAATCTTTCATCCCTATTTTTCATGTCGAGCCTTCAACTTCGTTTAGCTCTTTTGGCACTATGCACAATGCAACCGACCATATTCCATACCACGCCACTACCTACTTAAAGATATTATTACTCTCTAGTATACCATTATTTTCTTATATATAATACATATAGTATATATATAAAATATATATTTGTATACCTATGTATATTATTTCCATGTATATATTATTACTTACTAGTTACTACGTACTGTGCTGTGTGTATAGGTACCTGCCCATTATGTATTACATGAATGCATTTCAAACTGCCAACCTCCACAGAAAATGTGTACGTCTCTTCTAGGTATTACGTGTAGGAAAATGTAATGGTGAACAAAGTTCATATTATAGAAAGAACCTCAAACTAATAGTTAGTATAGGGAATAGCGTTTTTGTATAGGAGCAGCAACACCAAACGTTATTTACTATTCCAGTGGCGAATGTACTTGACTTTATCCTTATTACTTACAATGCCCCACACTCTGCATCACTCTCATACATTAGGAGAGTCGTAGTCGTCTCGGTGGTGGCAGGAGTAGTTGTAGAGTACAAGTACAACATTCCCTGTTCTAGTTATCTCGAGTAAACTATTATAATACGTTCCTTTACGTTTACGTCGTTTCCTTTTGCTCCGACTTCCTTTCTCATCTCACGGCCACCACCACCACCACTTTCTTACATTTGCTTTCTGACTATTACTTGGTCCTTCTTATTATATATTATGTGCATTGATAGTATTCTCCTCGTGGCACTTCTAACTATAATGTGGTCGTATACAATTTCTTATGCTTTTACTGAACAATGCCACGCTAGGCCATAATGCCATGCCGCACACACTTCAGCTTTGACTTTTCAAGACTTCCTTTCCTTATAACTGTAATGGTCGTATATGGGACTTATATAATTTTATATGTCACTTCCATTATTGGTGACAAACAGGATATGTAGGGACGAATGTGGTATTAGCACTAGAACTACCAGTGAAAGTATTTAATATAAGAATATACTTGAGTTTATCGAAATAGGGAGTTCTGTTTCTGAAATGTAATATGAGAGAAAAAGTCTGTGGCTGTGAGTATGTTATGTACAGGAGTGATGATGATTATAGCAGGGAAGTTTCGTCTTTGCACATATATTAGAAAGGCTACTTAAAGTTGCATAGTCTATGTACGTTTCCTTATTATACGGCTGTTTTTCTAGTATGGGAGTTTTTGGTGGGGTAGTAGTAACATCTTTTTGGTTGTGTGTGTGTTTTCATTCGTTCTTGTGTGATATCATGCCTGTAGTCTATGTAGTAGTAATGCCACATGAGAAAGTGAAACTTTTTTGCGAGGAAATCTTAGTAGATGGGAAAAGTGTAGGTTTATCATGCAGAAAAGAAGCCGAAAGCTCTTGAGCAAATAATTCCACTCTCTGCTGTCTCTGCTCTGTGTATAATGTGAGTTCATGTCTGAAAGGAGTAAAAAACATTCCAACAGACTTTGCCTCGTGTCGTCTTCATCTAAATTGTACAGAGAGAGTCAAATCTGTACAAATAATCTCTCCTATGCTATAGCTACTCCTTTACATTATGCACTGCCAACGGAAAATTTCTATAGACCAATACTGACAACATAATATATAGAACTGCACATTATTCTACCACATGCATAGCTATCAGAAAACTGAAAGTTATTACCAGCAGAAGACAAAATGCATGCAAAGTTAAGAAACTTCCATTCACAGATAAATAGTAAGTAGAAAGTCTCCTTTAAATTTCAAACAAGTTTCAATGTTGACTGTTTGTAAACTCCAAGTGTTTCTTAGCACGAAATCCATTTTATTCCCAGACATAGAAAACACAGAAAAGCTTGTCTATGGGAAAGAACGGAGCTGAAAAGTGGCGAGCGTTGTTTCTCATTAAATATTAACAAGAAGTTTACCTGAACACAGAACCGTGGCTTTAATAGCTTAGGCACACCTACCCTTTCTATTCCAAACAGCGTGATGAATTCATGTTATTAGTTTTTGGCTAAATGAGAACATTTCCCGGCTCATTAGTTGCTTTATTAAAGATAAGAGCATCATTGACTGTGTAAAATCAGACGTGGGTCGTCCTGAGGTATAATATCTGTTGCTGCGTTGAGATTTGACTTTGAGTAAGAGTGAATGAAATGAATTCGGTGAGGCATGGGGGATGTGTCCGCTATTGTGTTGTTGTGTGTCACTTGAGAGAGAGAGAGAGAGGAGAGAAGAATCCGCGGTTAATACCACACCGCTGTAGTAAATTAGAGTGTGGAGGATTGAAGCCAAAGCCACATCAAGCTGGAAGCTATACCAAAGTAAAGTAAGTAAAGCAACCGACTGCAGAGAACTGTGGCCAGAAGGAGGAAGGAAGCCAAAGCAAGTCAAACTCCGCCAAAGCAAACGAACAAGAAGAAGAAGCTCATCTCACATACACAGAGAATTCTCCCTTAGTCAATGTTAAACTTTTCTGTGTGTGTGTGAGGATTTACACGAGAGACTGACTGGGAGAAAGAGGAAGCAAAGTGAAGTGAAAAGGAAGAGACATGAAACGAAGAAGACTTTCTTTTCATGCAAACTCCACTGAGAATATGAACTCCCTGTAGTCGTCTGCGAGGAGTGAGTGAACGTAGTTCTAGTTAAAGTTGGGTGGTAATGTTTTTCTTGGCTCAAGTAAGTAAAGCTACTACTACACTACTCTTTGACGTTTGTACCTATATGTGGTATATAGTGTACTATATAGGGGTGTTATAAGATGGGAGAGTGCAGAGTGCAGGTTTTGTGTGTATATGATGATTGTGTATAGAGATGATAATATTTGACGGGTGTAAATAGAACGGTGGTAAAGTAAATGCTGTGATGTATAATGTATATGCCTACTTTTAAAGAAGACACAGTGTGTTAGTGTTATTTCTCCAATTCGCTTCACATCATCCCGCAGTTGAGTTTTTGATGGCTCTGCTGCAATTCGCATCTTTCCTCCACCTCCTCCTCCTTCGTCTTCTTCTTCTTCTTACTCATCTCTTTCTCTCTGACTCTCTTTCTCTGTGAGTCTTCACACTTGAGCAAATATTGAAAATAACAGCCTATCAAATAAATGGAGCGTTTCCCTTCCTTTCTTTACTTTCACCTTGCTTTGCTTTACTGTCAATACTTGAGCTGGAGCTCACACAACACAAATATGCCACTTGGTGTGTCTCGATGGCCCTTTTACTTCCCCTCACGTAGCTCATATCTTATTCCCAGGTTCTTGTCTGTTCTGTAGGCTTCTCTGACTTTCATATATACTCCCCGGTTGAAATTTAAATGAAAATTGAGCAATGTTCGTCGTTCTTCGATCTTTTTTCTTTTTATTCCTTTCTTCCTTCTTCATCCCACTTGTTTTTGTCAGATGCTTTGTGGGTATATGATGTGTGACGTATGATGTATCTTATAATACATATGTGCATTTATATCTCTCCCATAAATAATGCTCTTCTTTTGCAATCCTTTTTCTGCAATTGAACGCGAATGGAATTCCAACCATTTCCAAAAGTGTTTAAGTTGACAAGCCAAAAAAGCCGGCTGTCACGAACAAACTACTATTTCTTCATTCTTCACTTTAGGCACTTCATTTATTCATCTCTCTTCTCCTTTGTGTGTGCGATTCCAAATGTGTATATGATTTTGCCCAAGTCATTATTCAGCTGGAAGTGGAAATCGCAAACATATATACGGCGATTATAATATTAGGAAGCCTTTGTGTTTGCTATAGACTTACCTATAGGGAAATTACGTAGGTGGTATTGTTTTTATCCTGAAATGCTAATACTTTCTGGCTATGGTGTGGTTTTGTGTTTTTAGTAATGGGAGAAAGAAGAGACAGACAGCTTTCTTTTTCACCGCTACTAAAACCGTAAGACAAAAAATCCATTAAAGAATGTAATAGGGAAGCACTTGGGCTTGAAGACGTCTTGTTGAAAGCCTGTGACATAAAAGTGCAATCCACGCAAGAGTTTTCTCAGGAGAGATGGCGAGAGAGTTTTTTTCAATTTATGTCACATATACCGACATATTGATTCAATTCATTTGTTCCATTTGCTTGATTGTGACTATAAAACTCTTCAAAACACGACTTGCCACTGCTTTTTCCAGGGAAAAGTTTTGTCTTTCTTTATTCTTAAGGAATCTCGATCGAAATTGGAAAGTAACGTGCATGGAAATGTGGACAGGTGCTATATATTTATGTGAAGTCATATTATTCCTCGTAACGACTATAGGAAAAGTGTTGAGTTGAGGTTATGTAATAAACGGGAGAAAATTGCATTTGACAGAGGATTGACGAGTGGAGCATATGTTGAATTAGAAATTAATGGTTGTAATGGATGAATGATGTAAATGTTGAAGAAGTGAATCGCTCTAAAATTTAATTTATGCATGAGGAATGAAAAGACCGAATTTCTATCTCCGCTTGTTTCTTCAGTCAATTCATTAGTCAGTCCCATTCCATTTATTCATTCGTCTTTCACTCACTCCACTCACACGCGTCCTTCTCTTATACTCCTCAATCATTTCAGAAGTTTACAATTTGCCAATGTTGCATTCAGCAATATATCTTAGTAATTCCATATAGCCTATATATACCCGGTTGTTACCCGGTTACTATTATGCTGTTTCCATACACAAGTGTATACAGTACCTAAAGACTAAAATAAAGACTTAGACTCTTTATTAGTTTATTTACAGTAACAGTCTATCCCTGAATGAATTAGACCATTCGCCTTTGGTAATTCCTTCTCTAATCAGATTACTTTCTCGTTATTATTTTATGTCAATTTAGTTTTCAGTGAATCCTGTTTACTACAGTACTCTACAAGACTAAAGCAAGTCGTGTCTCATAAACACAGACGAGAGACATATAGCTACTTGCAGTTAGTGGGTGGATTACTAAAAAGGCTTCTTTGTCAGATTTTATATATATACAGTATAGGGAAATGAAATAGTCAAGAACCTTAACTTTACACAGTATTGGTTTTTCCTAGTATTTATTGTGAGTCTTGTATAATATAAGAACAGGAAGCATGACTATTCTCACAGTTTTATTTTATACATAAAACATGAAGGGCAACTATTAGCGTAGTCGTAGTAGCAGCAGTAGCACACGTACGTGAGTCATTTAAGTATTGATTTTGAGTATGTATTAAGTTTACGATACATAAAATAGTTGGTCCGCTCTGCTTTTATGTCAATTGTTTCCCAACTGAAAGCTTTCACAGAAAATCAACAATAATTATACAGAACACGCAATAATTATATGCCTCGAATACCAAATACCCCCGAGAAATCCACCAATTTCAGTAAAAGCCAATAATTCTCACAGTTATTTCCAGTTGTGTATGTACTTCATTAATCATTGTAACATGTTTGAACAGCCTGTTTATCCAAACTTCCCAAAATACAAACTTGTTATTGTACAACATATTGACCCCGGGTGTGTGGATAAAAATACCGTCAAAAAAGCTCTCAGGTGGAGAGACACAGTTTATCCAATTGTCTATATAAATATACTTCGTCTCTCAGTAGGTACTATTTACTAATGGAAAGAAAAAGCGGGTTTGACTTTCTCCGCACTTTCCCTTCATTCAATTATGAACAAACGTTGTGGTAAACAAGGTCGAACTGATTGAGCAATCGGGTTAAGTTAAATTGTTTATCTCTCCCGTTAAATTACGTTCTGCTTCAATAAATATCCCCATTAAAATAATTCCCCAACTTTTATTTAATTTCCGTCCACATTCTCGAAATGCCCGATTTTCGGGCATTTTATATAATTTATTACTTAATCCATGAAAACATGTCGCGTGTAATTTATTACACATATCCTTGAGAACGTTCACTCATGTTATTATAAGCAAAGGCCATGCTGCTAAAAAATAATTATTTGCACACTTGAAATTATAAAGTGATGATGTCATGACTACATTCTTCAGCTGTGCAGAACAAGCTGTGGCCGGATTATAAAACGTGTTAAAGTTAAAACTGCATGAGACTACCATGGCAGGGAAAACGACCTTTGATCCATCGCGTATGTAGAAATAGCCTTTGGAGCAATTTCCATCCATGTGAGTGAGTGTCTGGAGAAATGCAATGCTGCAGCATGGGATCGTTATAAAGCGTTTAATTGTCGTTCCGACACGTTGATTACGGTCACGGAATCTTTGGAAGCTGTTTATTCATGTGAGAGTTGTATATATCCCCGTTATATTTCCACTGTGCCATTGTTGACCTCATGAACTGCTCCTAACACAACAACAAGGCAGGTAAGACGAGAAATTTAATTCACAAGCTTTCCATCTCTTTCACACACGAGTAAATACAAGTAGCTTTACACAAGAGCAAAGCACTCGGCTGAAATTGTTATATAGAGTTGTTTCGTAAAAGTGTGTCAAATGAAATGAGAGCCGCGACGAAAGCAACTCACTCAACTCGTGTCAAGTTTTATTGTCGTCGTGTATAGAATGTAGGTGAGAGACAGAATATGGGGGAGATCAAGTGCCTTGTGCTAGAGATTCACTTCTGTAGTCTTCGCTTGCAAACAAATTATTATGCGCTTCCATGAATTTCCTCTCTCTCTCTATAGGTAATGTTCATGCTATTGGAATAGAAGAGAAATAGCAAATAGGCAATGAGAAGAGCCGTGAACTAAAGTCTGAATCAACTCTCCCTCTCTCTCTCTGTGTCTCTCAAGTGCCTTTTCTGCTGTGTAAATGCTCCTGCTCTGTCTATTCCTGTGTTATTTCGGCCTGATGCAAATGTACGTTATTCCATGCACAGTTTTCTCCACTAATGTGTTAAATTCCGTTGTATTGTTCTTGTTTGTTCATCTACTCAGCTGTAACAAATAGAATGTTTCTCTATAGAATTCATCTTGTTTTTGAATGTTACCCTGAACGCAACTTTAGCAAAATCCGTCACTCGTTTTATCTTATCGCCTCCTGTCGCTGTGTATCTCACCTCATCTTCTTTTATCTTTTATTATCTCTCCTATGTATCTCATACTCAACTCAACTCACACAATCATGTTTTTACAAATATATACTTGTAAGTAAAAGTAACTATGACTATGACATATAGTCCTTGTCTCTCTGTCTGTCTGTAGTGCATATAGGTAGAGGCTTTTTAACCCTTTGTGTTATTATATTTTGACTGGTGGGACAAAACGAGACGACGAGTGGCAGTGCAGTATATTTGTATATAGTTGTATATAGTTTAGTCAGATCAAGTCATCATAGAGAGAGACAGAAAGACAGTCGTATTTGTATGTGTATTGTATTACGTGTAGCTATTATATTATAGGTATTCATTCATTGCAAGGAATTATTCGAGCACGGCAGGCACATACGGCATTTTAGTAGACAAGGACAAACAGACAGACAAGTCTGTGTGCCAAATTCTTAAAATGTTTCTTGAGTGTTAGCCAGTGCTGCCATATCTTACACATACACACGCTACTATACAGAGTGCAATGCTTTCGAGAATATATAACAACCAACATTTATTTGACTTGAGCTTTTAATTTTTCTCTGCTGCTTATTCTTCAGCTTGAGTTTTATATTATTGTTTTGTATAGCATTTATATACATACACAGACTCTGAGACTCTTGAAAATACACATACAATGCAATGGAATTAGAGTAGCAGAAGGAGAGTTGGAAGAATAATGTAATACTTGTAGAAGAAGCCTCCTAAATTCACGTAAACTTTCTTTTGTTCGACGGCTTGGCTTAACTTTGCTATTTTATGACTACGTGTCAAGTCATTATCACGACTTTACTGCCCAAGGTGCACAACCCACTGCAACTAGACAAATACAACACTACAAAACTATTCTCTTCCATTTTTCTTTTCAACAGAGCAAAGGCCAGGGCGAATCTGCTCTTTCTCTCTCTCTCTGATCCTTTTTACTTCCTTCTTGTGATGTCAGGAGCAAAAAGTGAGGAATTAATCGGTGGCAGCGGTGGCGGTGGCCGTGCCTTCACTCCATTTCTCCTCACATGAATAACCAACCATAACTTCTTCACAAGAATCTTTAACCGTCAGCACTACTTGTAGTATTTATCAATTTGTTTTGCTTTTCTTGTCTGTCTTCTTTTGTAGTCGACTTTTTCAGGTTGTGAAAACATCGTAGAATGACGTCTCTCTTTATATACTGTCTTTATTTGCAGACAGAGTCAATATGCCACAGACCTACATACATAACCTGTGCAAACTTATTATCATGTCGTAGCGATAATCACGGTAGTCATTTTACATCGTAATTATTTTATGTACAGATAGGTTGTGTGTATGTGAACTGACGTTTATAAATAACTTGTTACAGACTCCTTGACAGTTTTCGATGACAGGTATGGGAAAGAGTGGATGGAGTGAGGAGTATATGTGCGTTATTAAATCTCAATTAGGATGAAAGGAATTTGCCCATTAGAAGCAAACAGCATAATCGATAAATGTTCTTTGGCATAGGTGAATGTAATACGTAGTAGTCTATTATCGGGGTACTTGTCGTAGCTTCAACTTCCATTAATCCGCTTTCCCTACTACTACTACTAATACTTAATGAATTCAAAGAGCTATCGCGATTGAATAAGAGCCAATGAGCTTCAGCAGGATCAATGAGCAACGTCATTTCAAAAAGAAAGTCCAAGTAGGCAAGAATCTACAGACAATCGAGTAATCAGCTACTCTAAAAAGCCTCCTGTACTCTACACACAGCAGAATACAAAAACTAAACGCCTGAATTGTTTCTGCAAATTTAATGCTGGTGTGTGCACAAAGTATAAAGCCTAACGAATACCTACGTCGGAATGTCCACAATGCAACTATACCTATGTAGACATAATATTTCTATGTTATACTTCACAAAGTTATACCTAGAAACTATTATTACCATGTTACAACACACGCTAACCTAACGATGTGTGTACAAATGCCGCTGTGTGCCTGTGCAACATGAAATCACGATGTAAATAGATATTGGTATACACAACGCGTGTTTACTATATGTAGGTAGTAGTATAAGGAATGGAATACACTTGGGTGCTATATAGGGTTTGGTAGTTTGAGTGGAGATTGTAATAAGGTGTATAATGTATAGCTGAAGACAAGTGGACTGCGATTGCTCTGGTGGTGTGTTGCAAGTCTTAAGGATGAGTCGTCAACATGATAGCAAGGAGAGCATCTGCTTTTGAGAGATCAGATCAGCTTTAGATCACGGCATGCTTTCCATTCGTGTGTCATAGTCATAGAGGTATATCAACCAACAGCTCGCCGTTTCCTAGAGATAATAATAGGATCACAGAATCAGGATATAGCACTAACGCATTTTCAAAGTAAAGGCAATTCAACTAAGCAAGATATACCTATACCTACATCACATGCAGCCGTACATAGCTAGTAGTAATTCAAAGAGATATCTTTTACTAATAGAGAAAATGCGTTTTCCTGCTTCGCTATTTATTCGGAAAATTACGGAAGTTTGCACATGTCAAATATCTCATTTGAAAGGTATTTTGTTCGCAATTCGATTGAAGCTACGTAAATAGCTTCAAGAAAATCCGATTAAATTACCTACACAGGTTGAAATTCCTCATTTTCATGATTTGGTAAATTTTGTCTCACTAATAAAATAACTATCCTTTTAATTCTGTGGTAGTTAAAATTAAAGTTAAAATTAAACAGTTTTAAACTACATACTAACTAAGTATATCAGGAACTTATGTCAATTTGTCATGTCACTTTACCCGAGTTCACTCCAATTAACACATTTCTGAACCCAATTTCCCGAATAGTCTAAACTAAATTATTAGTCTAACTCCTTGCTTGACTGATTGTTAGTGGGTGTTATAATAATATGTACTTGTTGGTATTTTATGAATAGCATAGCTCAATGGTGTAAAAAATTACTCAAAAAATGGCAATTGTTTTTGCAGTTGTGAATGTGAATCAACAATTAATTACTGAAATAACGATATTAATTAGGTCACAAGTTTATTTCAGAAACGATCTCCGATCAGTTAAACCTGTTTTCTACTGTAGCAAGATTATTTATTTTATAGCATGTTGGCCGAAAGGCCGCGGAAGTGTATCCAAAGAAGCGGAAGGTGACTGCGACATGATTCGAGTTGATTCTGTATATGCACACCTACTTTTACTTACCTACCTACTGATTAGATTCAAACTCTCAGCAGTAGTCGCCTAGTGAAGTGGATTTTTTTAGTCGACCCTAGCCCAACTAAAGCGTTAGATAGAGAAAGGTACACAAAAACTATCTCTCCAGCAAACTGAAGCTGATTGTGAGTCTTGTGAGAGTATGGAGTGAGTGTGGGTTGTACATGTATAGATAGGTACTCCAAACTTCTTGGTTGTGTGTACAGCATGGGATTTTGCTGTTTGTGTAGCGCGTGGAAATGCAGCGAGTCTGCTGTAGCTATAGATTTAGCTCGTCGAATTCAAGTCTTGGAGTGACTATGAGCTCTGCATGGAAATCCATGGGATGAAACTTATCTTTTGATCCACACTGAATTCATGAATGTTATTTCCACGACTTTTCAAAGCTTCTTATAACGTGAAAGCATTTGTCTGCCTTCAACAACACCACGTAGACATTTCCTATATAATTCCTACCAGTTTCCAACACACGCGGATCACAAAACAAAATAAAGCCCTGTTGTATACAATATACATACAGACAATACATATAGCTACATATATTTGTGTATTGCACGCAAAGAAAAGTCTATAGCTATAGCTATTTTACACTTTTAAAGGGTTATTCTTGTAGCATCTCCATTATATGATAATAAAATATGAGTAGCTACCGCTCTGTTTCATCTACAACACTACATCATATAAATCAGTGTAGTTACCCAGATAAAAACCTCCCCGACGAAAACTGCAGATA